>CAJRST010014446.1:10388531-10452597 GCA_907169785.1 Menidia menidia | reverse complement strand
TAGTCGCGTCTGGTTTGCGTCATACATTTGCTGACTTTCATGTTCCAGTCTTATAGTCATACAGGCAGTCAGGAAATAGGAAAATATGGTTGCAAGTGCATATATACGAAGACGGGGGCAAAAGGAGTCCAAATGGATGCAACAAACAAATCAAAGAAGGGGAAATTAGGATGTTTTTTTTAAGCTTTGTGACTCTCCAGACAGAAGGAGATGAGGTTTTTCAACCTAATCTGTGAGTAAACACCCCATCCCAAATGTCCCAGTACCATTTATTTTCTTATTATGGCTCACAGATGCAACTACCTCCTATTTGTGATATAAGCAAGGAGCCAAGGAGAGTAACAAAAAAAAAGGATTAAACTTCAAATAAAGGCCGAATCAGTTCTGATGGCCAGATCAGATTCATTGGATGATAACTGATGATGTTCCACTGTGGATTCACTTAAACGTGCATCTGCCTGACTTCCGAGAAGCCGTTTTCGGGTTTTTTTTGTGTTTCTTTTTTTTTTTCCAGCTTTCCTTTCACTTGCTATTTTTGTCAATGGAGAGGATACATCGCCAAATCCCCTTTCAGAGTGGAAGGAATTCAGTCTTGACAGGAAGGGGGGAGGAAATGTGTTTCTGACTGTTACAGCAGTGTGTCAGAACTTTCAATCTTTTCAATTTCCTGCTCAAACCAGTGCGCACGGACTCTGAATTTTAGCTATGTGGGGGGAATCCACAGTGAGATTTCAAAGGTCACAAATTGGAGTTTGTCAGACATGCCTGAACTAAATGTGAACCTGAAATTTTTTTTTTTTTATTGACCATTTGAGCATAAAGAAACTGTGGCCTGACAAAGTTGAAGTTAACGGTGAAATGAGGAGTGATTGTAATTTTTTTCTTTAAAACAGAAGAAAGCCACGGGCCTCTTCTTCTTTCATTTGCCACCTTCATTTTTTTTTTAGGATAGTGGGCTTTTTTTAATGAGCATCTAGCTGCGAGCTCCCCCCGAATTAAGGCCAAATGTCGCTTGTTTGCGGGGGATTTTGGGAGCTGTATCACAGAAACTTTGGAAACAAACAAAGCCTCCCGTCATTACCTGCTGTGTCAGAGAGTTTGCATACCCTCCAATTAGTCACTTTTTAACGTTCTTCATCCCCGCTTGCAGGTAAAGCAGCGAGCAGGACACGGGCTTAGCGAATTACGACCGCGTCTAAACAAAAAAGCCACGCGAGGAATCCGATCCGAGCAAATAATGACTCTGAGAGGTGGTGAAAGCCCTGCCACAGGAATTAAAATCCTAACCGTACAGCCCGACGGCGCCTCTGGTTTGTCTCTGTGCTGCTGTTATTCAATATTGTGCATAGTGCATTCAATTAAAAGGAAAAATAATCAGAGGACACAACGGACACAGGTGGTATTTTATTGCATCATAAATTGAAAAGATATACTGCGTGTTGCTGTCCCCACCCCTCCCCTCCAGCCAGTTAGATATATACTAGGCATTTGATATACGACCCCAATATGGAGCTACAATGGAAAAACAGAGCCGTTAGCGGCACAGATTCATTTTTTGGTAGTTTAAACCTTTAAATTTCATTCCACCAAACCGTCTCATGGACTATTGGTTGAGTGACACTGATTTTGTCTGCTAAAATGGACAGATTGTAAGAGGTTGGCTCCGAAGAAGCTCTCTCCTTCCAGTGAGGCCCGATTCCTGTCAAAACACGATGAGCGGGGAAATGAGTCCAGCTCATTTTCAGCACCGGTATACATAGTAAGAATTTCCTTCCAAACTTTTGTCATGTTCCTATTTTCTGAACAGGAAGAGCTGGAATGTATTTTTCCAGTTTTCCCCCAAAAAAGAAGCAAATGACCAAAGAAGAGTAAACTCTGAAGATTTGCCTTAAGGAAACAGTTTGGAATATAACTTGTGAGCCATGTGGACATGACATCAATGCCATTGCCGAAGGTTTAACAACTTTGTCTTAATTCTTTATGGGAAAAGTTATCCCAAAAAGGTCCCTTTTATTGTCCCTGGATCACTGAGTGACCTGAAGTAGCCTCGGAACAAGAAGAGGAAACTTATTCCAGCCAAAGGTCAGGGCTGGTATCTTTTTATTATTAACCCTGTGAGCCAATTAATTAATCTCAATATCTAAAATATGTAGAAATGATGAAAGAACGCTCAGATAAGAGTACGTTTCAAATTCTAAGTGGAGCCAAATTGTATTTCCACATTTTTCCTTTGTGTCTGTTTGAATCCGAAATGAACTAGGTTAAAAAACAAACACATAAATCTACTATTAGGACACGAACGCAGACACAGACCTGTGAATCAGGAATAATCCGGGCAGACATTGGAGGCAGCTGTGCAAAAAGGCAATAACAAACGCAGCCAACAGCACCCAGCAGCGACAAAAAACAACAAGCCCGGGAAAGCGAACGCATCATTTGCATTTCCACCGCGCAGAATTATTGTTTTCCAACAGAGGCCTGTATGTAGATCACCAGTGGAAAGTCAGGGATGATACAGAGACAGAGTGGGGAACGTGGTAGATGGAAAAAAAATGGTGAAGACGGGGGATGCATAAACAGATGTCAGACTGAAAGAAACAGGGTTTATACGAAAAAACAAAACAAAGACTATAACAAAAAATCTGCATGAGACCTGGACACCATGTAACACAACTGCCCTGTAATTTAATTTAATTTCTAAACTGTCATTTTGATTGTATTCTTTCCCCTTTTTTGTAATGTTTTTCCCCTTGAGATGAATAAAGTCATCTATCCATCTATCTATCTATCCATCCATCTATCTTTTCCTTTCTCATAAAACTACAATTCTTGACAAAAGATCAGTAATGTGTGCAAGTAGTTCAACACTGGGCTTCAGTTATCCGGGATTTTTTTCAAACTTACCGTGTGTGTATGGGTACAGCTTCTACGTTCTGATTCAAAAACGAGCAAACAACTGTTTTGATCCTTAGAAAAAAAAATCCCTCTGCATTCAGTTGTTAAAGGATCTCACTGATAGAAGGCCAATCTCAGTATTGAAGGTATATGCTGTCAACAGGACAGAAGCAAAGAGATGGACGGTCTCCTCTCAAGAAATGACGACTGAGTTTCCAAACATCCACCTCTCCATCTGCAAAGCAGTCATGGAGTACTAAAATATCTTGGTGGTTTGCCCAGTGGTTACCACCATTCTATGTGTTGTGTGCACAGGCATTTTCAAGAATACAGAAGAAAGTCGGGAATGTTGAATGGTTGACTTGCTTTTTAAATCTGTTGGAAATAGAGCTGATCTGCGGAAACTCTTCGTACATGTTTGCAGTATAAGTCGCTTCTGTGATTTTACAGTTTTGATGGCGGAGACGATGATTACAGCAAAATCAAGGTTGCCGGGGGATGCCAAAAAACAAATAAATATGGAGTGTGAGCACAAGAATCAGCATGCTTTTTTTTTTATTCAACTCAGATAATCTGCACCTTGTTTTGAAAATTAATATAAAAGAGTGCTTCCTCTGGAAATCATTGGCCTCTAGAAATAAAAGGATCACAGCTTTCATTGCAAATATGGGAATTATCGTCGTCTTCGGAGTGGACGACGGCAGATTTGAAGTTTAACAAATGGGCTAAATGTTGGACTTGGCACTGTGGGATACTCGACGACACGGGGGGGGGGGGAAGCTGCAATTCATTTCCATGCGGGGCAACACGTATAGACGGAGACCGACATGCCGTTGGATCCCTAATGAAGTTTATCATTGCGGATCGTAACTGTCGCCGACTTAATGAAGACGCACTGCTGGGGAAATGAGAGTAATACGTCTGGGCTCTGTTTAATTATCTTTCGGTGCCGCCCTGCCATTTGCTCTGACTTCAGTTGTGTGCTTTTTACACCGATGCTACAACTGAATAGCTGGGAAACGACCGGAAACATGAAACGGGACCACAATCTCTAGGAGAAAGGGGTGAAAATTGACAGTCACCTGATGCGCTAGCTGTCCAATTAAGGGTGACACAATAATTGTTTTTTGTGTGTGTATGGAGTCAGTTCTAGTCAGACTAGGAGCAAAGTCTTCAAACTTATTCTAAAAGAAAAAATAAGAAAACTGTTGGAAGTTTTTTTGTGAACAAATTCCTTTCGTGTTACTCATTTCAAAAACATCTGGTTGGATATTCTACGCTTTATGTATTCAAATACCCAGCATTGCCTATAGCTGTTTTTCCTAATCTCTTTCGGTTTTTCTTGGAGGCTCTAACCAGGATCTTTGGACATCACACGCATTCTCAACCGTGTTAAGATTTCCGGACCATTTCATTTTTTACCTCCATGTGCACAGGCATTTTGCGAATTCCCAGTCTGCCACATGAAGACGATTTTCCACACGGATGGGGCAGGGATGGGGAGGTTGGGGGGGGGGGCAGAAGCCTGAATAGCTGGAAACAGAAACTGCGTGGAGGCCAAAAATGTCATCTGTAATATGAATTATTCACCAACCAAATTTAGATTTGGAGAACGTCTCCCCCTGAAATGCCAGTGTTACACATCTCATTGCATTTCGCTTTTTGACGGGGAACTTCGCCCAGTTGTAGCACACACAGCACACGCACACAGAAATACTCCTGACAGTAGCCGCCATGCACATTCTTAAAGGCTGAGCATGTGCGGGGACATGCAATTATTCTATTTTTTCTGTAAAAAACCCAGAAAAACAGACTCTGTTATCGACTGTTTCTTTTTTAAAATCGTTATCCTCATTCTGATCTGTGGCGAACGTCCATATTTTCATCGTATCTTTCTCCTTTTTAACATTTCCAATTGATGTTCCCGCAAATTCTGCTCGCAAAGTCCAACACAAAGTGATAAAGTGCTGCACCGTATGCGATGTGCACGTTGGTTACGGTTTATTAGTTTTATTTGACATCTCCCATAAGAATTAGCTTTTTCATAATAGTGTCGCTTATTTTGCCAAATCATTGGCTCCAGATGGAGAAATATTTAGGTTTTTGGGCATGACAGCTTTAGCACTGTGTTAAAATTATCATCCCCAACTTGGATAACGGTCCCATAAAGGGCTTAGCTTTTTTTATTTTTCTTAAAAAATGTATTCTATGTAAAAAGTCCAGTCCTGATTTTACGTTTTACGTGAAGTTGGACTTCATCCTAACCAGAATCACAACATAGTGCATAGTGCTCCACCCTTCATAATTGTGAGAATTGTTTGATTAAACTTGTTTGGACTTATTGTAAAAACCTATTTAACATCCACTATTTTAACATATTATTATGGATAGAGTTTAATTAAGTGTTTGAAAGATTAATTTCACTATTTTTAAATTAATGTCTACATTGCCATGAGGCAAAATGGCCGATTGGATGTGGGCGGAGTCGGATATGTACTTGATTAATGGTAGCATGTTATTATTAGCCATTAGCCGCAGCTAGCAGTTCAAGGCTAACGTCACGTAAATGATCATAAACAACGTAAATAAATACGCGCGGTGGTATCGATACTTTTGAAAATGAGTATCGTATCCGGATACAACATTTTAGTATCGATACTTTAAGTATCGATACTTTTGACAACCCTAGTATTTACGAGATCACAACTCTTTAATATTACTGCCACGATTGCACCAAATGCAACACGGGGTCCAGCAGACGGAGAAAAGAGAATCACCCACCACTCCGCACATTAATTCCCAAAACACAACATTCCGGCCTTTCGATCGCCTCGATTCCACCGACATCGCTTTGGTTCGGGAGCGGGAGGAAGACTGACGGCACGGCAAATGAAAAACGCCCCCCCCACCCCCCCGACCGCGGCGGGAATAAATCAGGCTCCGGCCTTCCCGCCTAAAATCTTCAGCTGTTCCGATAGCAAGTGCAGCAGGCTGAATTATCAAACGGCAACGTTGAGAGGAAAATTCAATCGACGTAAATACCTCTCTTCGGAATTTGGAAGGTTATCTCCACGGACACATGGGCGGAGGGGAAGATTATTTTTTTTAGTTTTAAGTGAAAACTGTTCGATTCCGATTGGTTCATGAAGGCTGGGCAGATCATTACAACTGGTTTGCCGATGGACTTAATTAATTACCAAAATGAAAATAGTATGAAGTCACATTCACAGGATCTGGGAAAGCTTTATATGGCGGTATTATTAACAGCAAAAAAGGGGGCGGGTGTCACATCGCCGAGGCCTAACTCTCAAAGGCAAACTCGATCGATATTGTTTAGTGTGTTGGATTTGCTCCTACCATCTATTCTTACCCGTATAACACAGAAAACAGGAGATCAGAAGTGAAGGAAAACCGCTTTAAACTAGCTCTCATGCCAAACGATCAAGATCCCGTCTCAGTTTCATCTGTCCATTGATGTTTTCAAGAAAATGTGCTCTGAAATGTTATTTTTAGTTACTTGCTGCTGTCTTTTTTTTTTTCTTCTTATTTCTACTTACTTGAACCACTAGCTCATTGGTTAAGGTGCATTCTTAACCCTTTGCATGGGTAGTGTAACAGGTTTGTGGTCGCAGATACAAATTGGAAATAATATATAATAAAGTGCATTTTTAACTCTGTTACACCAGTCGGTACATCTGTAATGGAAACATATTCATTAAATGCTTCTGTCCAGGCATTGCAAGTCATACTTCTTTTTTTGTCTGCACGGATCAAATGATTGTGGTCTTTTCTAAATATTCCGTGAAGAAAATGAGTTAGGGGACTGTTAAAATGAGCTTACTGTTTGAAAAAAGCTAAACCCAATTCTTAAATCCTAACTTGACGCTTTATATACCAAATAGCAATAAAGATATACGGTTATTTCTTCTTCCTGAACACTTTTAATTCTGTGTAATTATTCAGTAATTCCTGGAAGTATAGTTACTGTACCTCTGAGCTTTTTCAGATGACTGTTATAAAAGTTATGAAAGAGGTGCTTGTGAACTGTTAATGCGGTTTGAAAAGCGAGGGTGAGTTACAATTACATTTCTAACATTCTGTGAAAACCTCGTTTTCACTGTCAGGCCAGGCAATGCGGAGCGAATAGCAATCGCTGCCTGATTTACCGCAGATATGAGTCGTCTCATCTACTCTCCTGGCAATTAACCAGGTGTCATTCACTCTAATTGGCTATCTTCTCCTGGCTCCGCGTAGCAGTTCGTTTTCAGAACAAGGCAAGAAGTTCAGTTTTTAAATGAGCTTCTTCTGAATCAGACTGTCTGGTGAAAGCGGACCCACAATCACAAAACTCTCTTGTTTTTTTCCGCTCGTTTGTTTCACATCCTCTCAGAAAGATGGTTCATTATTATTGGCTCCTTCGACAATTAAGAGGCGTAAAAAAAAAAAAAAGAATGCCTTCATCTGCTTATTAAGTGTCGTTAAATGCGAAAACGTGTCTAGCATTTAAAATCCACTTGTTGCTTTTCCTCTCCTGTTGCCGCCGAAAACTTACGGTTCGATTTAATGCTGATGATATTTGGGTGTCCACGGAAAACTGAAGCCTGGATACGGTGAACTTATGACGTAGTATAAAGTAAATATGTAGTAGCAAGTAGGCTGCAAGCCCATTTTCTCATCAGGTTTGTGGGACCTGTGTTAAATAAAGCATAAATTAAATTGAACTGGATATTACATATAGGTAAAGTAATACATATACAGTTACATATAGGTAATCATGGTTAAGAATGATCTGCCAGCAGATATTTTTTGGTTTGACCTGGAAGAGCGTTGGAAACGAACTATTAATGAATAAACTTTTCATTCAAATGGTAATGATCTGAATATCTTTATGAAGAAAAACTTAAAAAAGTGTTTATGCAGTTTATTTACTCAATGATAACGTCTTTAAGGAGTCTTCACGTCTTCAAAGAAGTGTCGTAACATTAAAGCTTTGGGAGGGAAATCACAGACCCATCGCATTTAATGGTTTCAGTATGATGGAACTTTTTATTGTTTGAATATATTTAATGACGCATTGTTGCAAGTCCCATGCTATGCTTTGAATCTTAACCGACTCTGTTCTTCAGTTTTCACATTTCTCTTTCCATTCGGCAGGTTTTCAGCTCGACCGAGCTTTGATGAGGAGGACTTTTATCGCCATTTTAGGAGTTTCTAAATATAAATCGCGCTCACAAGCGGGGGAAAGCCCGGGGCAAATAAGAACAGAAGCAAAGAGCCCTCCGGGTGCGGAGCGGGGCGTCCATTAATTCCGACGGACACGGCGCTAATTAAGTCAGGTGTGGCCCGCAAAGCGGCCGGCGCGGGGGGCATTGTGGGTAATTAGCCCCGTCGGCAGATGGCGGATTGGATTCAGCTAATCAACCGGCAACTGACGTGCAGCCATTTTCTAGCCGATCCAGACTTCCCTAAACTTACGACTGCTCACATTTTCACGACTACGAATCCAAAGACCCAGCGCTGAGTGTCATAAACGTGGACGCTGTCAAAGTGCAATTGGCCTGTTTACGCGACCGTCTCCATGAGGAGTCCTCTAAATAATGTCTGGTCTCTGCGGCGCCGTCTTTATTCAATCACTGACACATTTGGAAAACCGGTGGGAAACGTTCCTGTGAGCTCAATTTAAGACGTTCGCCTTTTCCGAGTCATTTGCATGTCGCTCACAGTTTAAATACAGACAGGATTGAAGTCAGATGGGGTTTTTTTTCAAATTGGCAGGAGTTTATGAAGGAGCTCGTGGAGTCATGTGACTCCCTGGCCGATCGAGGCTTGGCAGTCTGCTGTCAGCCTGACTTCCTACATTTGGAACCCACTGTTAGGAGCCTCCAGCCCACTAACAGAAATGCTTAAAAAAAAAAGAAGTACTGAGCCTTGCTTAGTACCTACTAGCGGAAAGTCCTCAAAAGTAACACGAGTGCACAAACAAGATCACATTTTTCTTTTACACCAGATATTTCTTTGTGATTCTTTGGCATTGGATCGAAAAATGAAATAAAAAGGCCTTCCATCATGTTGTAGATTGACTCTCCAAACAAAACAATTTAGTTGTCAACTAGTGTGTCCTTGGGATATGTACAAGAATCCTTCCATGTACATGTTTGTGTGTCCTTCAGATCCGTTTAATATTAACTGTAATTGGCGAAACAACTACACCAAAAAGAAAAAAAAACCCTCTCCTTAAGACAAACCCATTGGCTAGATGCCGACTGATTCGCGTAACCTCTTCAAAGTCAACAGCAGATTGCGAGGAAAATCAAACTTTTACAGCAGTGAACATCAATGAACGTGTAAGGAAAAAAAACCCAGACTGGGATAAATCAGATTGGATTGCCTCTGACTGGAGACCAAAGGAAAAAGCGTGACCCCCTGGAAACCGAGGCTTTTGGAGGGTGAGGGAATCCAATACAGGTGGACTGTAAAGCCAATCGGGATGACAAAAGCAGCTCAATCTGCTCACCAAACGACTCACACTCACAGGATCAAGGACGTGAAAGCACATTTTTCTATACGTGTCACTTTCCCGAGGAAAAACACGGCAAAATAAAGTCTATACCGGCCGTGCCGAGGATTGGACCAAAAAAATAAATGAAAAGAAGAAGAAAGAATGTAACACTGGGTGTGTGGGATCTAATCAAGCCGTGAGGTCAGGGAAAGGGATTTCTATGTTCTATGAGTATGCCGTTTCATCTCATTTCATGCTCCAGTGGATTGTTTTTTTTTTTTTTTTTTTTTACTAACTTGCTTCGGTGCTGAGCGGATTAATAAACAGCCTAGTTTGGCACTAGAGAAAAACCAGGAACCACGCGTCTCTCTTCTCTCTCTCTCTGTCTTGTTTCTCTGAGACTACATGACAATCGGTCACTCCCAAGCGGAAGCGGGGGAGAGGAGAGTGGAAAAGGATAGCGTGTCCAAAACGTAGCCCCGATGGAAGTTTCAGACGGAAGTTGTGGTCGTCCAGACGCGATCCTTCACCGGAATCACTCGGCCTAGTTTCCCTTGTGATTAATCTGCCACAACAGTTTCAGTTCAGATAAAATACTGGGATTCTGGTGTGTGTGTGTGTTTGGGAAGCGTAAACTCGGCAGCAGGTGCTTGGGGATAAATCCCCCTCTACCAGTGCCTACCGTGAACTTCTCACCCACCGAACAAACCCCAAAGCAGTAAAACTGGAGAATAGCAACACACTCAGAGAAAAAAAAAACACAATGACCAGGGGTTCAGAGCCTTCCAGATGTTTTGGATTAATTGGAGTCATGTGAGGTTTTTACATATCGGGATAGAACAATATCTCGGAGAAACAGAACCTCCCTTAAAGAAGAAATCAACACGCGTGACGCTTGTTTGGGAAAGAACCAGAACAAAAAAAAAAGGTTGACCAGAAGCTGAACCTCCTCTTGCAGATTCTGTGTGTTGTCATCTGTTTTTACGTTGTTGTGTGACCGGGGTTTGTGGAGGAAGACCAGAGGTGCAGACATGGGGGGGGGGGGCAACGGGGAGCTGATAACTGCTGAGATTTACTCAATCATAACAACATGCCTCGGCCGGATTACCAAAACTGAAAAAAAAAACTTGAAAAAATATATATAATTTTGACTAATAGATTTATAAATGGATTTTTAAAAAAATCTGAAGTCTTTATCTTTCCAAAAATATAAAAAGGCAGAATAGGTCTAAAAAAATCTGTGGATCAAATATGACCCATACAGCGGGGTGATGAAACACAAAGGGTGAAGTAGTGAGTCTGGACCAGAATTGAAAGCACTGAGGAGGAAGAAGAGGATAAAAACAGGAAATGGAAAACCAATGAATGAACCTATTTAAAGTTCTTAAAAGTAACTATGGAAAGATCCTTTTCTTTCTTTTTTTTTTTTACCTGTAGCATCGAAATCCGCTTTTACATTGCACAATTTCAAGAGTAATGGTGTGACAATGATTTTTTTTTTTTTAAAGTGATGAAAACAACCAAGCTTTTTGGTTGCCTGGTTCTCAGAAACATGCTCACACCACAGATCTCTACCCTTGTTTCTTCTTTCTTATTGATCAAAGAATCTCTGGCCTGATGTTTGACAGGATTATTACACGTTCATTCCCAACCACTCCATCCAGCCCCATCTATCAAGCCACGCTCGTCAGCCCTGAAAGCCTACAGACAGAGAGCGGATGAAAAATGAATGAAAGGCAGTTTTAGGGCGTGGGCAAGCAGCGACTCTTTGCCGAATTTGTTCTCCTCTTTCGAGACCAGTCATAACAACCATCGCAAGGTATTCAGAGAAGAATGGGTGGGCACTGCCAACAAAAGACAGGGGCAGATTTGTAGCTCGCATATGAGAGGAATGAAGAAAAAACTCAGTCGATTTGGTTATAGGTGTGGAAATAATGCGAAACTAAACGGAAACACACTGGGAGAGAAGCGATTTGCAGCCTTTGAAATTCTCACCCAAAAAATCCTTTCATAAATTTTTTTTTTTTTTTTTTTTTTCTCTAAAGGTTGTCCAGCCAAAGGAATAAAGCACGATTATGTGTCTGGTTATTTTAAAAGCCCTTTTTGCGCACAGAGAAATATCCTCCTTGGCCAGATAGTTCCATCTCCTGAATACCTTTTCAAAAAATGTTCTGTTTTTTTGTTTTTAATTACTTCTGACTCCGGCCAGTGGAAAGTTTGAGTTAGTCCGTCCCTTCCTGAACGCACTTTGATCCAGAAAGATTTATCTTTCATACTCAGCGGCCGTGGTTTCAGAAGGCTTCCTGAGCCCGTGCTTGTGATTTCTACCAACAGAATCCTGTTTGTTTTTTCGGTGCAATGCTACCTTAAGGCCAAAAAACACACTGCTGCCTCAATTAATTTCTATAATAACCTCGACACCGCTGGCGGCTCTCTCTTCTCCTCCAGAAAAACACCCTTTTTGTTCTTTTCCCCCCCCCGTCTCTACCTTCTTTGCTGCTAATACACCATGGTTCCCAAAGCAGCTCTTTATTTGCAGCTGTATTAGTCTCTTTGCTCCCATTAGCAGTATTTGTATACTGCATGAGGGGAGATTGATTTTGCAAAGCTGTGAAATATCATGGGCTTTTTATTGCCTGGTGCAATTGCAAAGGAACCAAAAAGGAGGCAGACGGTGCCCAGCAACGAGGTGAAAATAATCCAGTTAAACTAGTAAGTGTCCACAAAGAGTCTTAAACTACTTGAAAAATGTTTTTTTTTGTGTATTGCAGGTCATTTCAATGTATTTAATACTGTAAGTGAAGATGTCCAGGTTAAAGGATGTGCTGACTGTGTCAGCTAACGGCTGTCTTCAAGGCATGACATTAAAAAGCAGTTTTTTTAAGCCATTTAATTGGAAAACAGACAACCGTAGCACAAGAATTACCCCGGTTAAATCCTCCGGAGCTTGTCTGGTATCTCAGAGCTTTCTGTTGGTTCTAAAGGCAATGTTTGACACTGAATGTGTTGCTGACTTTGGGGCAAAAAAAGAACACAGCGAGTTAATATTCATTTTCCCAAACTGTCTGCCTTATGAAGGGAAGATCAAATACACACACATATATGTACACCCACAAACACGCATTGGGGCTTGGATGTGTTCATTTTAACTAATCAATTGCATTCTTTTATGATTTGGATAAAATACTGATTGATTAACTTGAGCCAGGAGAAGCCAACAAGATGAAGCACCAAAACAAAAAAATTCAGGCAACAATTGTACTGGGGAATCTTCATAATTGAACACCTACTTTAAATCCACCGAAAGCAGTAATGTCCACTGAAGCTAAAACACCAGCAACACAATGTCAGATTTCTCTGCATATTCCAGAGACTAATCTTAAATTCCAGCAAGACAAGCAGCGCCCAGCATGTGTAACTTGTCAACAAAACGCTGGCATGAAACGCCTTCAAATTCAAACCCTGTATGGATTTTTCTCCACCTGAATGTGGGTATCGTGTTGCGAATGGAGCGGGCAACGTAGCACCTCGTCATACCATCTCATTAATTCATCTAATCCCTCCCGAAACCCGCACGAGGGATCCAGCTCAAACACAACGAATAATTAAATATCTTTCCGCGGGGGTCACTTTCAGCCTTTGAAATGAAATCTCCCCCTGAAGTCGGGATCCTTTATTCTTTTTATAGCGCCACGTTTGCCTCCTGCTGACCTTCCTTATCAGGTAGACTGAAGAGGAGAAAAGAGAGAAGCCGCCTGTATGATGGGGAGGCCACTGAAGTCACAGGAGGCAGCAGAAGGAGGATGAAGGACGGGGAGATTTTAAAGGGGAGAGGAAAAATAGGAGGATATAGGAGGGAAAGGACAAAAAGCAAGAGGTCCTGATCTTGACCGATCTCCCCTTTCCTTTGTCAGACATGGTTTCGATCAATTTATCCTCCTCTCATTCCCCATCCTCCTATCTTGTATCATCGATTCTACTTAAACGTGTCTTTTCCACTTTGGACAAGGCTGTCTTCTCTTCACCTTTGGTCATTTTCCAACGCGATGCTCACCTTGCTCTCTTTCTCACCTCCGGGTCATTCAGAATAAAAGTTCTGGGGGCGTTCTGAAGGTTTTCCAGCTGGCTTGAACTTCCAACCGCACTTGGAGGTGTTCGGGCACACTCTCTGACATCTCTGTCGAAGTAAAAGAAGTTAAAAAAAAAAGGACCCATCACATGCCGAGAGCTTCTCACGGTTCGACGGTCAATGCCTCTGTAGGGCCCCGGATGTGTGAGAGGTTCCTATTTCACTCCTCGAGGTTGTAGCTCTTTTTCTTTGCCATTAATCCAGCCGGCCGTCTATTGATTACTGCTCCACCAAATGGATGAACAGGTCTCTAGAGATTTATCGCCCCATCCTTCCTTTTCCTCCTGTAGTCTCTCTAAAAAAACCTGCCTTTCCTTGCCTGCCAACATCCACCCAATAGCCCTTTTCCTCCCTATTTAGGTCTTGTAAGATGTTTAGAAATGTTTCAGGTCATCAAGTCCTGCGTATTTGACTTGTTCTCAGGTGTTAAGCTAGTGATCCACATTTCTTCTTTCTATGTTGAATCAGCGTGTCCTGGGTCTTCCTCTAGGCCTCCTCCCGGTGGGTAGGGCCCGGAACACCTCCCCAGGGAGGCGACCAGGATGTATCCTAATCAGATACCCGAGCCACTTCAACTGGCTCCTCTCGCTCGTATCCGCGATCTCGTTCTTTCGGTCACTACCCAAAGTTCGTGGCCATAGATGAGGGTGGGAACGTAGATCGACTGATAAATCGAGATCTTCGTCTTTAAGCACTATGGGAGTATGTGTCCCGGCTGGCCTGGGAACGCTTTGGATCCCCCCAGAGGATAAGTGGTTGACAATGGATGGATGGATGGATATGTTGAATCATTAGTTTAGACACTTGGAACCACAGCTATACATCTCCAATATCCTACATTAAAACTATAAAGTTACAGTTATAGACAAGGAAAGTGTTGGACACCGGCCAACGCTTTCAATTCTTCTAATTCTTCTGGGAAGGCCATAATTTTTAAGAAATATTTTAAAGTCTGAATGGCAAGTTTTTTTTGTTTTTTTCTGTAATTTCCCACGTATTAAATGTACAGTGTAAAGTACAGTAGCAGGACCTTTTACAGTACGACCCCAATGACGACTAACGAGACCCCTGAAAGTACTTCCTGTTCCTTTAAGGACTTACAGTGATCCAAAAATGACCCCTCTCCTACTCATTTCAAATCCCTTCACTTTCTCCCCTGCTTTCCTAAAGGTTCTTCCCCAATTCAATGAGTCTCGTTCTTTAATAGTTCTTTGACGAGCAATGCCGATCTCGTTAAAAGCAATGCAGTGTTCTATTGCCCGCTAATGAATTGTTTAACAATCCGTCTTAAAACAAAGATGACATTTCTACTCTAATTAATTGAGGGTGAAAAACCTAAAAAAAAAAATCAATCATCAATGCTCTTTATCAGATGGAACCCAAAAATAGCTTACGCACATACAGTTAACGCGAGCGCTTTGAATCCCCCACATGAGTCGGCCACAAAGGACCAACTGCAGCAATCAAAAACACAGACGCCAAGATCTGAGTCACGATCCAGCGTGTGTGTGGTGGCGAGGCAGTTGTCTCCGCTCCATCATCATTGTCTGAATGAGACGCACGGCCATTCATTAGTGGACACAATCGTTTCCAGAATGTGAATGGAAAGCACCGCGACAATTACCTTGATTAGGTGGAGAGCGGGGACGCTTGCGGGGACGGGCGATAGCTTGCTGTGTAACGTCGTCTAAGTGATAGTGATCTCCAGTAAATTAGGAATGGGAGAACATCCTGCCCAAAGGTGATTATTGAGTTTTGGATTGAAGCAGGGGGGGGCAACAATGGAGAAAATGACGGATCCTGGTTATTGCCGTGTGAGGAAAGAGAAAGAAAAGACAATTATCTAGTTTATTGGATGCATTTAAAAATGATCATTTTTCTTCTTAGATATAAGGGTGTGGATGTCTGGGATAAGCTCCAGTCCCCCCCCATTAGGGAATAAGCGGTTACGATAATGGATGGATGGATGTCATTTAGCTCTGCGGTTGCTTTTCCCACGTCAGTTGTAGAATTTTAAACACCTTTTAGAAGAAACAACAACAATATTGTATATATGTCTGCCGTGAAACTATATGAATTCCCCAATTTCTAAGGAATGGTGCTGTACAGTACCTGAAAGTGAGATTATATTATTCAATTTAAACAAAAATATGAAGTGATTTCTGACTTCAAGTCAGTATTAAATTGAGATCATGCACTTCTACAGTTTGGGAATACTTAGTTCGTTGAAAGACTGTGATATCCATCCATCCATTTTCGAAAACCGCTTATTTGCTAATGGGGTCGCGGGGGGACTGGAGCCTAACGTAAAACATTGAGGCAACTAACAGGAAGGTTAGAAGTCTCCATATAAAGGGTTAGGTACTGTACATTTTCATGAGAGAAAAGGGAAAAGCCTCGTTGATCAGACGACAAAGATGATTTGTTTCAATTTTAAAAAATCTCCAAGCAATATTAACTAATTACAAATCAACCCTTCAGACCACCGTTATACAAGTCCTTCGTAAAGACGACAATGTATAATATTCAAGCCAATGATGTATTCTATGCCAAGCCAACAACCCCCCCCAAAAACATCTACTCTACACACAAAATAAATAATCAAATAAGAGGCAATTTGTTGGACTGTGTTGGGTTGAAGAAGAATTAAACCTCCACTGCATGAGCCTGTTGTGTCACGCCACTGTCCATCTGTTCTTGATGGCATTTTTCATCCTGAAATAGTCCCATTAACATCAATTCAACATCATCTGCAAAGGAGAACTTCAAAGCCTACTGCTGTGAAGCATTGTCATGCAAATTGTAGACGAGATGTAGTGACTTTGAGAGGCAGACGTTTGTACATAATTGTGTATAATAAAATTTAGCCTCAGCCATGAATCTGCCATTGTGGGCACATAGATATTTGACACTTTGAACTGTATTATAGTTATGGAACATCTTAAGTTCTTTGTGAAATTATGTAATTCATTTACCCTTTAATGAGTATATGAATGGATCTAATTATTAATATCAATGAATTTCAAGCCATTGAAAAAGGGGGTTTTTCAATATTGAAAACGTCATTGTTTTGGTTAATCAGCTCATAGAAACCTAATTGTATCAATGCCCTCATGTTTATAATGTTGTGTCACCATTTGGGCTTTAGGGAGCCAAAAGACGGGAATAATTTACAGTTGTTTTGCTTAAATGGTGCAAATTATTTCCAAAAAATGAACACGCCGTGTAATAGTTACTGCAGAGTCTCAGTGTAGGTTAAAAAAAAAAAAGATATTCTCAGATGAGAGCTGGTTTGCGCTGGGGGTAAAAAAAAAAAAGAGACACACGAAAGTTCTTTGTCTTAATTGAGCTAAAACATGTCTGGAAATGAGTTTGTGTAAGGGTTGGTGTGTGTGCGTGTGTGTCAAAGCCTGAAGCTGAGCCAGAGGGAGAAGCAGACGGTGAGAGCAGCCAAGGGTTAGTAACAGTTGTGAGTGTGCCCGTGTTTGTGTGTGAGCGAAGGAAGGATACTTCATAAATAATGGGCAATGCACTCATGGAAGAGGATGGTAATTAGGGAGAGTGAATCTGAGAGAAACGGAGAAAAATAGATGACACAATCTCGATGGGCGCTCAGAAAGTGTAATCCTGCAAAAAAAAAAAAAAAAAAAAAAAAGAAAAAAAAGCCCTGTGCCACATCTCTCACTTTGAATAAGGAAGTTATCTAAATCTGCAATGGAACTGGGCTGGTCTCAGGTCTGATCTGCCTCTGAGGTTTTTATGCAATTTATCTGACAGACTAGATTAAGAGGCACTAAAAAAATAACTAAAACTAAAAGAGGAAATTCTCCTGAATTCACTAGGATCAGGCACAGTTAACAGATACACAGAGGAGGCACTTCTACTTTCAAAATGGAAAACAAGCTGCAAAAAAGTTTTTAAAAATATATGTTTTTTTTTTTAAAACACCTCACAAACTTATTTTCCTCATTTCCTATACACATTATTGAAACATGGCTTTGGAGAACCTCTCATAACCGGCTTTATTTTAAACTCTGGCTCTGATAAGCAGGAGTCGAGCGGAACCACAAGCCGCTCTTAAATCTGTCGGTCTGGTCTGTTGTGCCAGATAGACGCCTCAAAGACTCATGTTTAATATCACATTTCAGCAAAGCCCAGTGTAAAACGGCTTTATCCGCTTTATCACCTCAGAGATAACTGGCCAATGAGAGCGGGTAGCGTGAAGTCAAACCTGCACCGGACAGGCCGAGCTCAAGAAGAGATCTGTAAGCCACTTCTGGAAATCAGAACTCTTTGTGATTGAGATTCAAAGCAAATTCTGTCACTCTGAGCCCAGCATTGCCATACCCTCCTTGTAACCTGAATAGATGACACATTTATGAATTGGCTATTTCTCTGGTTTGTTCTAAGGCGTCCAACTGAAGACTTGAGTTGTTAACCTGATCCTTCATGAATAAAGTATCTCAGCGCTGGGCTCTAAGTGAGAGTTCACAAAGGGACTCAAATACAAAAATAACTTATTTCTTTTTGTAATTCACAGATACCTTCTTCTTTTGTGACTGTTCGTGGGGTGACACGGGAATCCACTACAAAAAGTGCATTAGTATTATAATAACTTGACTCAGCTCACTTACAGAAAAGGTAACGTCTAGACAGTGCAGAGGGGTGTTTCCCGACAAAGCATGAAAGCAAAGTCTTCATAAGAACCCGATATTAAACCCACTGCAACAGCGACCATGCGATTTCGTTATTGCTGTGATCGTCAATGTCGCAAGCCTGAACCGAAAGAGAGAGAGGTGCGTCAGGTCTAAGTGTTGCCAAAATATCCACCATCATCTGTGGTGCACAGAAAAAGAGCATCACGGGGCTTCTGGGTCATCTATGTCACAACCCCTACAAACACTGAGGTGGTACTAACCTCGGAGTGGAGAATTAGCGTCAAGTAGATACTCATCGAAGAGAACCATAAAAGCGCAAAGTAAGACCCTGGAGGACCTAAAAGCAGAGCGCTTTTAGAGATGACAGTTGGGTAGCAGGCAAAAAGAAAAGTCCAACTAAGCAATAATTTGTGGTTTTGGTCGGATACTGTTTTTTTTTTTTTTTAGGTTGTGTCCTGACTTCTTTGAGATTATCTTAGCCTCCTGTGTTTAATTTTGGCATTCTTCACAGTTTACTGTGTCTTCCCTTTCATTTCAGATGTGTCTTCAGCACATTATTACTCTGGAGAGGTCGCCTTTCCGGTGTTTCTCCCGTGTTGGTTTTGGTTTTTCTAGCGTACCCCAGGTTTCAAGTTCCCTTTTGCTCTGTTATTCTGGCTGAGTCACGCACGATTAGCAGACCGTAACAGGTAATAGCTATAGCGAGTATGTGTTAAACCCATTTAGGGACCTAATCCTGCAATGCCTTATGAGGGGAAAGTACAAAAACGAACTAAATGTGGGAATTTATGCACACGCAGTGTAAACAATGTAAAAATAGATGAAGTTCTGTTGGGTAACAGAACACAGGTGCAGAGCATAAAAGTGACATATGGAAAAAGAACTAACCAAAACAAAGACACACAGGAAAACTGTGCATTCCTTTCACATTTTATGCAAAATATTGTGTCTCAATTTGGGCGAACCCAATGTTAGAAGTACAATAACTGGTCCATGCCGTGACTACTTTGAGCCTATTTGACTAAACATTTGGTGTTGGGCTGGATGGTTAGCTTGAAAAAAGCTTGCGGGGGAAGTTGTCAGCTCTGGCTGACTTTTGACATGCACCCCTGTGCATCTTTCCCAGCGTGCCCGTCACTGCCCACACACAACAAACGCGCGCTCTCCGTCTTGTGTGTGACCGTGCACAGGTATGTGGGGGTTGCTAGGCGAGCGACGGCCATGTTTTGGCGCTCTGTCGTCAGTGTGAGTGGGCAAGAAGAGCTGAGAGTTTGGGTTTGTGAAGCCCGTCGCTGGAAAGAGCCCAAAGGAAAACTTGTTTTGCGACACAAGTGGCTGGTTTTATGGTGTCTCTCCTCCTCCTGTGCTCATCTCCTCACGTCTCTAAGCTGTGCACATGGATTTCTGTGTTGGCGAAAAATGACTTTCAATGTACCAAGTCGCGAAAAAAAGTTTCTTTATTAAATCATATCTGCGGAGGTGAGAAGTCTCAGTGGAAGCAGACACGATTCAATCCACTGGATAATGAATTTCATCCTTCAGGGGGGTCTTATGCTGAATTTCACACATTGTGACAGACATTTAGTGACTTTGACTGTGGAAATATGCCAAACGACATGCACTGCCACCATCATTTTCCTTCCAGCTTAATCACTGCCAGCCCATGCTCTTGTCACTTCACGATTGGACTCCTGTAAATCTTCATTACGGGTGGAGAATTCTCAGAAAAGGAGTTCAGATGAAGACTAGCAGGAGACATTGTATTTCTCCAGTAACTGGCTCCCCGTCTGAGTCTGTAGAGATTTTAAAGTCCTGCTCCACACACACGAATCTCTATTTGACACAGCTTTGTTAGATCTTAAACATGTCAAAGTGCAACTTTTTTCAATCAGAGCACATTGTTCCTATGACTGCAGATTTTCAAATGTGAATTGGAAGGCAAAGCCTTCGGCTCAGGTGATCCTGAACCAGAATTTATGCTGCTATCCTCCCACAATGCACCTCTCCCGACTCTTTACTCTTCACTTGCACAAAAAATCGATGTTGTCACTTACTTTGTGTTTGTCATTTTACAGCCGCTATATCTAAGGTGCCATCATGCTAAAACAGGACTAGTTTAGTACAAAAAAAACCCCCAAAAAAACATTTGCATTGAGTTCAAGTTTAAATGCTTGTGTGTCTTCACCCAAACCTCATCTGATGGATCATTGTGAGTAGTTATGAAGATAATGTGTTAAAGTCCAACAGTCAGAATCTGCCATTCTCAGAACAACCAACTAACTAAACTAACAACTAACTAACTAAAAACGACTAACTCAGATGAATGAATCACAATTTATCAATCACTTCATGGCAGTTCCATTTAAAAAATGACAAATGGACGGATCAGGTTGTCTCAATGCATTACCACCCACACAAGCAACTACCGGCTTAGAAGGGCACCACGTCTAAAGAAGAAAGTAGGCCAAGTTAGCTGAACAAACTCCTGGTTCAGCTAACTTAGAAAAACTGCAGGCCACAAAAGCCTGTAAGTAAGATAACCACCATAATAAAGAGAGATAGAATTAACGGAGAGAGAGGTCCAGCCATATCATTTTCGGTTCCAAGTCACCTAATGTGAAAAGACAACACTGGTCCATGGTACAAAATGTAGCTTTTTTTTTTAATCTTTATTTTTTTACAACACATGCGTAAAAGCTATGTTTTATTGACTCTGTTACCCACGCATACATGGATGCTGATCGGCTTTAGATGCATGTTGGCCCCTCTAATGAGTCTGTCCAAGGCGTAGCTTGATTTTTGCCCTAATGGAAGCCTTTTACTGGCTTTCTTTTGCAGGAAAAGAGAACTGAGAGACAGTCAGAAACAAAGAGCCTTAGACCTTGATAAACTATATAGACTATTCACAAGGCTTAACCAGGTCAACGTACAGTTATGGTTTCTTACGCTTTTTCTGTGGGTTTTCTGCTGGCTAAACCATAAATGGCAGCAAGAGACAAAGAGATTTTGAATGATTCAAGAAATCCTGTGAAAGAGTGTCTTATCAGGTGAAACAGATTAAAACTTCTTTAAAACAAAATAATAAATTGCATTTCTTGGATGTAATTTTTAGAATGTACCTGGATTTTTTTATACCTCACTCTTAATGTTAACTCAATAATTCCAGTGTTTGTTTTTTTTTACATCTCATATTTTGGTGTGAATCTTCACCTTCAAATGGACTTGCAGGGAGGCAAAAATCCAGTTTTTTCTTACTCGCGGCATGAAAAAGCATCATTAAGTTTTATTAGCAATTCCTTTTTTGATAAAGAGTTGGTCCTGATGAGATTTGGAGTGCTAAAGTCACAGCTTGTGGCGCCTTTGGGTAAGTAAGAGTGCATATCATCCAGTGCCCTTCCATCTACTCTAAATGTAGCTCACTAAATACGGAGGTTGAACAACCCCTGCAGCTGTCAGGTGGAACAGAGCGGAAAGAAATAAAGACGGCAAACGGCAGTAAAAGGTGAGAAAAGAAGCAGGAGAGGATGGCTGCATTATTCTACCATGATAGCGAGTGGAATTATTCATGTGATTGGGTGATGCTCAACAATAATAAAAAAAAAATCAAGATAAACTAAATGGCCACATGTAAAACAACCAAAACGGGGGTATGTGGGACTACTATGGGATTTTTTTCTTCTAGAAAAAAACTCCCAAAAATTTACATCTTACATGAAAAAAATGGAGATAACAAATATGGCAATAAATAAGCAAACCACAAATATAAAAGCACATAAAAGGGGCTACTTTGGAAAATAAAACTGTAACTAACACTGCGATGCTGTTCCATATAAACTGAAATATTGACTTAATAAATAAAAACCTTTCCCGACAAATGAAAAGACAAATAAAAAATCAAACAATGTGTACAACTGGCCAGGCTAGAGCCTTTTTTCATCCTCACCAAATACGAATCAGTCATAGGAGAAAAAAGCTGCTCGAGCACTGCTTACAGGTGTGCCAAACCGAGAAAAAAAAAAAGATCTCAGTGATCTCTCTGCCTCCTCGACTCAACCCACATCAGTAATCCACCATTTGGAGGGATTTGACCCCCTTCTTCCTTTTGACTCCAGACCTGAGCTGTGTGGAAAAGGGCTCTGTTGGAATTCACACTCAGATGCCCACACCAGTCGAAAGTGAGAGAGGAGGGAGGGACTGTGACAAAGCACATTTATCATAAAGCGGTTTACTGAGCAAAAAAAAAAGACGACGGAGATTATTGCTGCTGGCAGGAAGAACACAGTGAGTGTGTGTATGTGTGTTTGTGTGTGTGTTCTTTTGTGGGCCTGAGAAAGAGCTGGAGAGGGGGAAAACAGACACTGCCAACAAAATGTGGGAAACATGTTCACGTCTGTGTCGGGCGGTCTGAATTCATGCATCTTTCAGGCCCCGTTTCAAATTTGTTTTAAAATAGCGGTACAGCGGTCAGTGCTGATGACTTACCGCATGAAGGTCCAGGCTCATTACGCCCTGCTTGGGTTCAAAAACAGCAAAGAATACATTAAAACTGTCTATTATTATAAGTGGAGCTGCGCCATGTCACTTTAATGATATTTAGCCAATCAATAAGCTGTTAAGATGGTTGTCTGTAGTACTAGGCTTTACCTTAATTCTCACTGTGAGTTGTTCTTGTTGGGGAAGGGGGGGGGGGGTATAAGTTATAAAGTTGTGAAAGAAATTATATTGCTGACAGAAGATTTGCACAAACCAGCGAGAAGAGGTGAGAACCAAGCATTACCCAACATGCCCTGGGGCTCTGCAGTGGGTGGAGGCTATTTGAAGCACCATGCTAATCTGCAGCTGCTTTCATGTCCTGATTTTTATCTTAACCCATGTTTGCATAACAAGAAAGTAAGTCAGGACTAAAGGGATGTTCCTTTCTTTTTTTTTCAAATGGAGAAACGCTATGATGGTGATGACTTTATATGAAAACTGCTTATAAGGGGGCCACAAAAGACACAATTCTCACTATTTGAGAATCGCATCTTTGAATTTACTGCAGATGGCATTTGTTAAATATGGCAATGACAATTAAATCCTATTCAGTTTGCAGCTGTATTAAATGTAAGCAACAATAACTCTTAAAGAGGAAAAAAAGAAGCTTAAGAAACCAAATCATAAAACGCAGAGCATTGAAAAATGAAGTGAAAAGCCTTTTTCAAAGTTGAATTAGTGGGCAAAAAAAAAAGATCATATCAGTCAAGGAACATCTATACTGAATAATACTTCCTTTTTTCTTCTGATCTTGCCTCATAAAATGGATTTCAGGCAATCGATTGGATTGTTTCTTAAATTTTTCAAAGGATGCAGCATTCGGAATAGCCTTTCATAGTGTTTAGACCAGGGGTCGGGAACCTATGGCTCGCGAGCCAGGTGTGACTCTTTTGATGATTGCATCTGGCTCGCAGATAACACAAAATATTCTCACTTGTATACAAATACAAGCTACAAATATCCATCCATCGATTTTTCACTGCTCATGTCCTGTTCAGGGCTGCAGCACCGTTGCACCGTAAAACAGGTCAACGGCCCCTTTTGAATCAGTCCGCTCAGTCATTAGCTCAAAGCTAACCCTTGGACGAAGAAGATGGCGAAAAGAAAAAAAGATGACGAGTATCGTACATTTCAGGACGAATGGACTGAAGAATTCGCCTTTGTGGAGAGAGCAAATTCTGCGGTGTGTCTAATTTGCAATGACAAAAATGCATTGATGAAACGGTCGAATGTAAAGCAGCACTTCGACACGAGTATTATAACAACATTATTCAAAAGAATAAATTCAGAGGCTTTTTATACTGACATTTAGTTGAATTCACTTTTAAAATATATTATATGGCTCTCACTGAAATGAATTGCCAATTTTTTTCGCTTTCATGGCTCTCTTAGTCAAAAAGGTTCCCGACCCCTGGTCTAGACAATGACTTGCCCCACTGCTCTGATCCTTCTGAATAGAGATGCCCCGGATCTCTCTCTGTGTCAGTTACTGAAGATCAGAGACAGCGCCAGGTGACCAGGAACTGCAGCCCCCCTCATTTCAAACACACGCATCGGTTATTTTTAGTCCTTTTAAAAAATCCCGCTTCCCTCTACGTGTCGAGATGCCATCCGCCCGCTAGACCCCCACCAACAACAGCTGTGGGAAGCAGCAGCAACAGCAACAGCGGCGCACCGTCCTCCTAACCGCCGACTCCAAGACTCCGACTGTACAAAACAGGAGCCAGAGTTCAAGGTCTGGCGTGCGCACGGGTTCGGAGTCGCGGCGAGGTCTGCTCCGCCTCGGGGGGTTTTGACTCTCCTTCTTTTAGCCGTTAAGGCTGAATGTCAGATTTACCATACTGCCCTTCATTAAATGGAGATTTGCCTAATTTACCCTTTTGCAAAAAAGTTTTGCGCCCAGAGAGATGAGGGAAGTTCGCAAATTGACAAACACGACCGGCCACCGCAGAATGCGCCGCAGATGCCGGCGTGCTCTTTACTTTATTATTATTTTGGATAATTAGCCATTAGTCACTACGGCGAGGATGTGGGAGATGATACCCCTGTGTCATCCCATTAGCATGCAGAGGGGAGTGTTTCACAACTCAAGTGTAACAGCCAAAAGTTTTGTAAAAAATGCACATAGATGGCTTTTTCCAGTCAAAACGACTATTGAAAGGGCTTTTACTCTACATGGCATTCACCATTCACACACCGGTTGCACCAGTAGGCACACTAGATGCAAGTGGTGGGCAACTTGGGGTTCAGAGCCTTGCCCAAGGATTTTTCAACGAGTGGCCTAGAGGAACATGGATTTGAACCCATGACCTCCTGTCAGTGGGCAACTACCCTTTCCTCCTGAAAGCCACAGCCCCATATCTGTTGTTGTAACATCAACAGAAGTTTGAAATGATAATAGGAGGATATTAGGAGGTTCACTTTCTTCTTTTTTAACACAGGTCAAGTGAACACTTGACTTTAAAATGGCCTCTCGTCTCCCTGGGTCTGGCCGTCACATTTCCAAACCCTCAGCGGTTTCCGAGTTGTGTTTTTTTCCACGTTGGTAATGACACCGCTGTCAGACGTGCCGACTCAGGATTCAGCAAATAGCACCCTCCTTTCTGACGAGTAATTGCCACCGCAATTGTCAGCTGTCATTTGTCACTCCTTTCTCTGAAAGCTGCTTTTGTTTGGCCCCATAGATCACATCAAGATTTCGTAGCACGTTTACCAATTTACAAGGAGGACCCAACGAATGATATTCATTTTGGGGGCTAAAGCTCGTGTATAGGTTTTCTATAACTATGAGTGGGAATGGGAAGGTTAAAAATCTAAATTGCTGTGTCGATCAGAGCATGATCATATCCTGGAAAACGTGCTCCCCCTTTGAGAAAACACTCGGCCAGAGAATTGAAACTACCAGACAGTGATATTACCACACCAAGAGGATACCAAGTCGAAGGCTATCACAGAAAATCATCTTCTGGTTGATACTGGAATGGTGAGGTGTCAAGTTTGCTGAGCAATCGCTACATTAGCTGCAGTTATGGGAATTCTCGATACAATTGAAACTCTGTGGCTTTCTCTTTGGAAAGGGACTGAGGGGAGATGGAAAATAAAGTGTTTGATTATTGGTTACACTTGGCCAAGACAAGTCACTACTTACTGGACTTGGGAGCAAATGGGAAAGAGCCTCCCTACATTAAAATGCTTTTGGCTTTGATTCCCTCAGCGTTTTGTGGCGGGATTATTGATGCTCTCATGCAATGCTACACGATTCACGCCCGTCTGGAACTGAGTCGTTTTTCCAACTCGGTCTCCGATGATGGAGCACTTTTACCCGGCTAATCCCTGGATAGACACTTGATAGGCTAAGGTCTCGGCTTTGCGCTACAGTTCCAGCCGTATCGATCCTTGCGTTGTTATCGTGGAATGCGTCACAAGCAAAACCTCCTCGTCACTTAGTTGATTACTAGATACAGACCTGATATTTTCACACATCTGAACAACATGATGTGTCATGACACAGCTCGGTGCAGCCTATGCTGAGGAACTCGGTCCGAGACGATTAGCGTCCTGTCTAGCAAGAAATCACAAAGAGTCGCTCTGCTGCCACTCACTCCAGAATACCCAGCAACAGTCTCTGTCCAATGTCCGTGGCGATCCGTGGATTGGATCACCATGGTGAAAGAGCATTTAATAGCGCCGATACAATCCCTGTTCAAGGAGTTGAACTACCAGAAAGTAACTTAGTAGCTGTTCAGGACCGCTGCAAGTGCACTGAGGGCCTGAATGCAAATAGAAAACCATCCAGAGGCTGCATAGATGTCAGCTACAACAAAGCACCTGCAGAGAATAATAACAAATACAGCCGAAGGGGGGTAGAACAAAGCCATCCATGCTTATTTTCCCCATGCCACCTTCTCCAGTATGATAACCACAGCCGGTAGACAGGACCACCCTTCCCACCAATTCGCGCTTGCAAAGACGCAAAAATTCTTTGCATTCAAAAACAAAGAAGAAAAAAGCCACCTTCTTTCTCAAGATTAATGACTCGCAGAAGGCAAGAAAGGCTGAGCTGGGAGCCAGAGATATAAATCAGCTATTGGGAAAGACTCGTTCACACAAACACACATTCAGACACGATATAAATACACGATCGCGCAAGCACAGACGCCCTTAGGACCACCGGAGTTTTCGGGCCAGTGTGATGGTACGAGCAACTGGAGGCCCAGGGACCGCATCGCATCTGTCACTGTGTCTCTTTCTCACGCGCTCGCACACCTTCCCCGCGTAGCCCGGCCATCGTTTTCGTTGTCTCCGGGGTCTCATCCAATCAGATGGTGTGATGCTCTAAGGGCTTCATTAAATCTATCGCTCCGTCTCTTTCCCCTTTCCCTCTTAGCCGTTTGCCTCTCCAATTTCACCCGGCGTTTTCTGTGATTTCATGTGGAACCGGAGGATGCATCGTTGACACGTGCCCCCCCCCCCGGAAAAAGCAAAAGGCTTTTATTTATTTACTTTAACAGTTTGGTGTACCAGCTCTTAGAGGTACTGGCTGAGTCTGGAAACTCGTTATCAGATCTTATCTTTAGATCGTGTTCAGGAAACTGACAGCTAAATGACCGATGAGCCATCGCATAAGAGGAAAACACATCTGGCCTGATGCTAGCTTCTACTAAAGTCAGACTAATCGAACACTGGCAAACTAGAAGGAACCATATGCGAAGCATGCAAGAGTCTTGTTATACTGGGCTCTGTAAGCACGTTCCACAATTTTATAGACTTTTTATTTTAAGCAACAAAACATTAACCTGAAGACAAATGAAATGAAAGGATGTAATTCAGAGTAAGACCTTTGGTTATATTCTGATTTTCATTTGACAAAAGTGTTTCCCAACCTCAAAAAATATGTTTAATTATGGAAGATAAGACCAAATTGAAGAAAACAAAACCGGTCCAAATATTTGTCTGATTTTCCCAGCAAACACATTGTCCACTGATGTTATTTTATTGATTTATTTGATTGTGCATTGTTGTTTTTTTTTAAACAATCTGTGCTACTGAATATTGTCTGCATTCCAAATGATGATTCCAAAAGCTAATCAGTATTCGTGAACTGTAAAACAAATGGGGAAATTGCTCGACGTTTCAAGTGGAGTCTGTAAACAATAGCTGATTTAATGATATCGCCCACCTAAAAAATCCACATTTAAAATCTTGGGATTTTGGACGTTTTAGTCGGTCTGGTCAGCCTCTATAACTCCATCCCCAACACGGGCAGTTTGCTACTGCCCACCAGACAGCTTTTGCCAATGTAGAATAATTCTGTGGTAGTTAAAATCTGATCACTCAAACAGAAATATATGGTTAAAAAATTGGGCTGCACCTCCGAGCTGGCACTGGGGTCACATCGATGACTAGAGTCCCTTATGAGAAACATTTAAAACATTTAAAATTTAACCCTTCAGAGGACAGCTATCTCGAAGCAATTGTCTTGTGTATATGTGGGTTTTTATGTTTTAATTACACATAGGTTACTGAAGTGGACACTGGTGCATTGTACAATAAAAAATGCAAAAAGTATATAATAATGTTCTGGTAAAGAGGAGCTGAGATACAATTAAAAAAAAAAAGATGAGCGCTGCATGCATAGTTCATCTAGTTTATGCATTCTGTTAACAAATGTCAAAATATGTTCACATTGTAACGTGCAGTATTTTATTAATGATGCGTATTAAAAAATGTGTAGAAATCATTTAATCCTTCATTTTTGACCCATGCCCAAATGTGTTTATTGAAGGATTTTTTTTTTAACCTATTTATCAAAAATCAAAAACAATCCTAACTGTAATGATCAGAGTCCATGCATGAAAGGGTTAAGCATTTTTTGCACTTGCAGCCTGCTCCTCTCATTCAGATCAATACACAAACTATCCAAAGATAGCTCAAACTGACAGATCAAAACTGTATTTTTTGCATTGGAGTTGCCTATTTGTAGAGGTGTGAGGAAACTGAACAAGTAGAGGACAAAAGAATGAGCGCCAAGCCCATAAAAAACATTTAAAGTAAATCAGTATCTGAAAGTGACGTCTATTAAAAAAATAAGAAATATGCCGAGGACCTTCCATATGACCATCTGAACCATCTGCTGCTCACTGAAGCCTCATAAGGGATCATTTCATGGACGTGTGGCTGTATGGATTGATTACTTCTTATGATGCAAGAAACGGTTCTAAGCATGACTCCGACCTTAACATTATCCAAGCAAAGCGGAATCCCCTTTACAAATCAGAGTGAAGGGAAAAAAAGCTTTGGAATGCCCAATAAGAAGCCAGGAGTGAAATTCCTGAAGAATAATTCAAGAAATGACAAAAGGCTTGTCAAAGAGGATTCAGACTGCTTTGATGAAAATTGTTATAAGTAAACAGATAACTTTCAGCCCTATAAAAATGCATTTCCATTTATTTTTCTACATGTTTTTTTTCAGCCGCTTTTCAATATGCAGCACCAAACTTTTTTTTTTTTAAATCAAAACTCGAGTCGAAAGGGTAACCCAACTAAAATCCTGTATTTTTTTCCAATTTCTTCCCACCTTTATCTTGTTCCTCATTTTCCAGTCCGGTTCCTTTTGTATCACTCCTGTAGTCATTTCACAACAAAGATGCTCCAGATGTCGTTACACAGTTTGAGAGCTCCGTTAAATGAGACTGCTTTGCCTCATTTTAACCTCGTTCCCAAAGACCACTCTGTGACTTGAAGATTGTTATTTTTCCCTAGAATATACATTTCCCACAGATGTATTGCAATCGAGTGGTTCTTCCAGTGGTCGTTCGACAGTTGTTTAGATCCAATTTATAATTACATGTTCAAAGTTCAAACATTTTTTATTTATTTTTTTAGAAATTTAGACCTGTTTTTTCCTTTTTTACATGTTTTTCCTTTCTTTTTTTCTCTTTTCCTGTCCCCCGGGTCAGGTTTGGCATTAACCCTCTCACTTCTGTAACAAAAATAAACGTTAAATAAATAATAAAGCAGTATTGGATGATCAAGGGAGGGTTCTCACCCTGACAATCCTCCCTTGGCAAAGCAAAAGTGTTGGGCAGAGGACGGCAATTGTGTTGCCATAATGCTGAACACGACAAGGGGTTAAAAAAAAAAAAAAGTTTAGACCCGTTTATTTTATTTTGTATTTCTAAAATACCAGTTTCTACTGTTCGTACATTTAGAAACTAGAGACCCATCCATGGGCCTTGCGTTCTGTACCTGAAGTGCACAGCATCTTCCAGATCAGCCCCAAATTGTTCCCGACAGCTCACATGTCTTTCTGTCAGAAAGAAAACTAAGGCCGACACCTTTCCCGTCGTTGATGGGACCATTCGGATGTACTGTATATTCCGCTGTTTGTTCTTCTGCTTTACATGCAGCGCTGCGCCCATGTCCTGCCTCATCCATCCAACTCCTTTCCTTCCCGACTCTCCCTCAGAGCCTGCCAGTCTCTGCCCCCTTTCCAGCAGGCAACACCTCATCTGTCCACATCCATCCTCCTCAGCGGCCTTCAGTCTTCCCCCAGTGGACTTCCTATAGTCTATTGTGCATCCTTCTCCTGGCTCCTGTCAACAGTGTATACCGGATTTAAAGCCCACAACTAGACAAAAACACTCCTGGATGAAGTTTCCTTTCACTTCTGGTCCAGTGTTCTAGCTTTTATTACAGCATGAGCCTTGATTATAAGGTTAGAAAACTCTACATATCACCATCTTTAAAAAAAAAAAAAAAAAACCTTTTAGGAACACTGGATGCTGGAGAGGATGTGGGTGCTTAAAGGCGCATAATTATCATTTGTTTTGGGAATGCCCAGTTACCCAGAAATATTGGAAAGAGATGAACAATGTAATGCAAACTGTTTATAACGTCACCATCCTTCTCAACTTCACGACCATGTACCTTGGACTGAAAACACCGGCAAAGGACACAGTAAATAAATACCTTTTGGAACATAATGCTAGCTGCAGGGAAAAAAAGCCATAACCAAGAAATGGATGACACAGTCAGCCCCCCACGATTTCAAACTGGATTGAAATCATGACTGAAATAAGAAACGTGGAACAAATTACTTTTAAAATTCACTCGAAACTTGACATTTTTCACAAACTTTGGTCAAAACGGGACTCCTACAGGTTCAAATGCGCTGTGCTTCAAAATGGTCCATGATTCATCACTAGTTTCAACAAGCTGCATTTTTTGCCAACTGTGTTATTAATGTTGTACTGAAAACTTTGAAAAAATAAAATAAATAAAAAATAAATAAGTATCTGTACTTTCTACTTCACCACATTTCTATACAGCGTTTCGTTACTCGTTACATCCAAGACGCATTTCGGTTTTTTGATTTGTTCGTTAGTTTGAAAGTATCCAATGGCGAGAGCAGAATCAGTCCGCTGAACCAATCCAAAGCGGGAAATAACCATTAGGCCCTCCCTCAAGAAGAGCAGCACAGTACGCAGGACTGATTTATTAAAACTAAATACGATAGGTACACTTAATGACATTATATAAGCCGTTAGGTATTATGGTTGGCAAGTACTTTTACTTTTAATACTTAAGTAGTTTTAAAAGCTTGTACTTTCTTACTTTTACTTGAGTAAAATAATAATGTGGCACTTTGACTTTTACTCGAGTAAATTTTTGTCTGTGTATTTGTACTTTTACTTAAGTACATTGTATGAGTACTTTCTCCACCACTGTCCAGGAACTACGCTATCATGGCTGATGACCGGGTGATTTTCCCTGTGCACACTGGCCTCTGCGGCCCAGTCCTGCTGACATCCAGAAAGATCAGGTGACTCCCGACACGAAAAGCTACTCATCTTTTACACTCCGTGGTTATCAGTTGCTGGGCGACTGCAACGTCCTCCTAAAAAAAACAACAACAGCGAAAACAAAACAAAAAAAAGCAGTGCAGACAAATCCAGAATGGCGGCCCATCTGACCTTTGACCTCCCCCTGAAAGTACGCATTACCCCCTCTGTCCACTGAGCTAAACTGTGTGTACGTAGGTTTACCAGCACCTCCTTCACTCTGTCCGGGTTAAAAAAAACTATTGGTGTGGTCACCCCTCTTTCTCTATCTTTAAGAGGCTCTTAAAGACTTAAAAACAATACTTACCTTTCATTTCCAATAGGCTACACTCAGTGTTGGGGAGTAACGGATTACTTGTAACGACGTTACGCAATTTAATTACAAAAAAAGAGTAACTGTAATTCGTTACAGTTACAATGAGAAAATATGTAATTCAGTTACAGTTAATTCAGAAAATATTAAGAATTACAAATTTAGCTACATTTTTTTTTAAATATAAAGAAAAACCTTTGCAAAATATGCAACTCACTGATAGACGAAGCGTATTGATTTACTAATATTTGACTGTTTGGTGTTGATGCATGACAAACGTTTATCGATGTCTATGACCTAGCCTAGCCTAGCCTACCTAGCCTACCCAACTGTAGGGTGACCAGAGACGTCCTCTTTTTCCCGAACATGTCCTACATTTCAGACTAGGGTTGTCAAAAGTATCGATACTTAAAGTATAGATACTAAAATGTTGTATCCGGATACGACTGACCTGCCGTCGCTGCGCCCCTTGTCTCCGATTTATTTATGTATTTATTTACGTTGTTTATGATCATTAACAAGACGTTAGCCTTGAACTGCTAGCTGCGGCCAATAGCTAATAATAACATGCTAAAATCAATCATGGGTCAATACTCATTAAAACCTTTTATTATCAAAAAGTAATCAAAAGTAATTAATTACATTACTTTTTAAAAGTAATCGAAAAAGTTACACTACAATTACATTTTAAACAAGGTAACTTGTAACTGTAACGGATTACATTTTTAAAGTAACTTACCCAACACTGGCTACACTTAACTAACCTAAAGATCTGCTTCCCAGTTCGGGCAGAGTCTTGTTATGCTAGCATTTCATCATAAATTACTATTTAAACAGTGGTTTTAGATAATAGTGTCTGCATGACAAGAGTGTAAATGTTCATGGGCAACATTTCGGCTCATGTGCAATAATGTGCAGTGACTACCAAGACTCTTTATCTCTTATCCAAACAAGAAAGAATTACAGGATGAGTCAGCTTTGGCATGCACAGTAGTGTCGAGCTGCATTCAAGTGGGCCACTTTGTTGGGTTTTTTTTTTAGAAATTAATCTGATTTCCAGACTCCAGGAGAAAAATTTGATATTCGAAGGGGAAAAAGTGCATTTACCACCTCCTCTGTTAATCTCATTTGGAAAATTTATATTTAATCTCTTGGGTGGCCGAAATAATGTCTTCCAGATTAAATCACATACGTGATTTTCGTATTTTTTCGCATTTTTTTCGGTGAAAAATTCAATAAGCCGAGCGGCATTTGCCCGGAGCGTGCCGGATCCTCAACCCCTCCGTCCAACGCGTTAAATCAAACAAAAAGATCTGGATTCAAACCGGTCAAGCGTGGATTTCAATGTTTGGGCAAACAAGGGATTCGTCTGAGCCTCGGCTAACGTTGTCGGTCGCCGAGGGGCAGCTGCTTCCTCTTATCTGTTCTTCTTAAAAAGAAGAGGGTCATTTTTGGGCCTACAATCCTTTGAGGGACTCCGTGAGTGCATCTAATTCTGATTCGCTCTCCTCTGGAGATAGCATTGAGTGGCTGAGTGTTTTGGATGATGTTGCGCGCTATGGCTCTGCGGGTAATTACTTTAACGGTGAAATAGGATCACTGCTGACTGCCGCCTTTCCATTATTGTTTCTGCACAACTCCGAGGAGGGAAGACGAGCATAAAAAGAGCGCGCAGTAATACACTTGAGGCTACGCTTTTCTCCACCTGTATTTAACTAAACCGCACAGCTCTCTCATCTAAACGAAAATTAAACTTTATTCCCTGGGGAACATAACTTTAGTAAATCAGAACGCACTTTCATAGATATAAGCCCATTGGCTGCAAAAAAATGTATTGCTTTGACTTGGAAAAATATCAATAGACCTAGTGTCACGCAGTGGTTAAAACAGATGTCGTCTAATTTGCCGCTAAAAAGAATAACATATATTAGGAAATCCAAACGGTATCTTTTCGAGAGGATTTGGGGGCCTTTCATTAATTTTATTAAGGACTTAGACTTGACAGAGGGTTTGTTTGAGTTCTGATTTGCCAGAACCTGTGGTGTGCCATGTTGTATAGATGTGTAAAATTATATCTGACCAATTTGTAATCTGTGTGAATATCCCAGTTTTTGAGAAGCTGTGTTCTTTGTTTAGTTTTTTACTTTTTCTTATTATTCTTATTTATTTATTTATTTATTATTTTTTTTGTTGTATTTTATTTCTCTGGGTTGAGTAAAATAATTACTGTCATGTAATGACTACAAAGACAACCTGTTCAAATAACTACATGCTTGTATTTCCAAAGTGTAAAAACTCAATAAAAATATGTTGGTAAAAAAAAAAAGTATTTTCACCGACCTCTACTCTCAGCTTGTGATGAAAATAATTTCGGAATTAAATGTACATGAAACCCTGCTTCTGCATACCATATTCAGATTCAATAGATGTCTTTCAGACATTGTGAAGTTGTACAGATTAAAAAGCCAGAGAAGATCCCTGCTTTAAGAGGATTCCCCCTATCCCCCCCCAAAAAAAAGTCTAATTTTCAGCTGTAGGAGTGCAGCTCCAGCAAAAAGTCTCCTCCACTTTTGAATTCATGTGTAAAAAAAAGATTTTAGTTCATATTATATCGGCCGTTTTTCCCCCAGCACAGTCTGACAGGCCAGGTGGATCGTAGGTTTTAGCCAGAAAAGTTAAAAAAAACATCAGTCGAAAGACAATATTCCATATTGCAATCACTTACATTTTCTAATATGCTCGTCTTAGAAAAAAATAATTGCTGTTGACCTCAAGATGTTGTACTTTCTCATTCTCAGTCAAAATTATGCTAAATATGACATTATTTACATGGCAGTAAGTTTCTTTCAGTGAAGCTGGTTTCTTGTTATGGTCTTACTGGTGAAACGGATTCCCTAAAAATAAGAATAGTACTATTAAAGCAGCAAATATGACTGGTGGGAGCGAGATGTGAAGTGTACGCGTGTGGGATGAGGAGGGAGGACAAGAGGGGAGCTATTTATGCGAGCTAGCTGCACAAGAGGTTGCTCTCCTGTGTCATTTAGCTCTCACAGCTGAATTATCCTGAATATGACCTGCTCTGAAACGTGGCAAATTACCATGTTTAAACGGTTTTCGGAGAGAATGTGTGACATTTTCTAACCTTAAAAGGAGGCATGTTGACAAAGAGCTTAAAGGGAATGTGCTCGTTGATGCCCCGACTCATGCAGGTCCAGAACCTTGCTGATGGGAAACACTGACATGCTATTGGCCTGCATGGGGAGGGTGGTGGTAGTAGGGGCCAGAAAAAGGAACGCGTCCACATCGGTGGGTCACAGAACAGACAGACCAAAACTGGCAACGGGCATGCCGACAGGGGGAAGAACACAAAGCAAACGTGCCTTTTGATGCCGATTCATTTATACCCCAAAGCATTTTTTAACAGCTTGCTTGGCATTTGACATTTGACAGGAGTCAAATAGTGGAAGGACAAGGAAATAAACCAAAATGCTAAAGTTGCATTAAGAACGACTTTGGTACCTGGGGTAAATCACACCTGCTAATGGGTTAGATTTTTAAGATCTAACCCATGGATAATGAAGATTAACTCTTTTAACCAGGACTGCTCAAATCGGTAATATGGACAACATGCAAAAAAATACACCTCGATGATCAGGGCTCGGAAATGCTAATCTAGCCAATCAGGCGATGTACAGTGCACATCCACGCACGGACATTTCTCGAGAGGTAAATGCACAGAGAATGTTTAAATACACCACCAAAGCCAATGTCCTTAAATCGCTCGATTTTTTATGAGAAAGGTCCGCGAAACCCGTCCGAATGCTCAGCAGGTTGTGCCGTCCCGTAAATCCCTGGATGCTAATCCAGCTAGCATCAGGAAGAAAAATAAATCATGAAAAATAAATCAAAGGGGAAGGCCGACATCTTGAAGATTTCTTCCAAAGCAGCGTCTGCGCTCGACGGGGAATAAATCAAAACGCTTATTTACAGAAAAAGAATATTGATCACGTTTCTCATGTTCAATAGAGCCATGGCAAAAGATGTCATACCACTTTATTTAATTACAAAGCACTTCAAAAACAGCGAGAAAGCAGGACATGCTTTACTCTGGCAGACTGGCCCATACCCAGCCAGATTGAGCCTTACCCTGGGATGCAGTTTTCGAAAGATCGATTGGATAAGGACTGGTGGACAAACGTTTAAAACAGATTACACAAAAAGAATTTTCATTTGACTAGATTAGACGAAACGTGATTGGAAAATACCACATTTAATCACGATAGCCACATGTACTGTATTGTACATTGGTAATATCATGGTATGGGCTTGATTAGCTTATACACAACAACAATTCAAGGCACTACTCTGAGAAAATATTCAATTGATGAAACCCCAAAATATTCCTGCTAAAATCTTTTTACTTAAAACATACTTATACTCCTTAGGAATTATTATTTTCCTCAAGTCAATTGCAAAGCAAGATGGAATTTGAATATATAATTCTAAGTTCCGCTCATTCGTTTGGGGTAGCGTCTGGCAGGCTAACGCTGTGTGCTGCTAATTTTTAAAATTTTACGACAGTGACACCTGAGGCGGTGCCGGTGTGGAAATGTCACTCCACACAGTTCACTTCATTGTCATGTTCACCTTGCCCTAGTTTATTTTTTCGCCCCCAAGGAATAACTTCCTGGCTGTTCCACCCGGATTTAGACCTTTGCCAATGGAAAACTCCTTCCTCAGTTCTTCTCTGCTGAGCTTTGAAGCCTCAAACGGCCCCTTTACCCCTCATTCCAAAAGTCCCCGGTCCACTGCCGCCACTTCTCAGGGTCCTGTTCACTGAACCTTTCCCGGCTGAAATTCACCGAACAGGCTGTTTTTTTTTTTTTACTTTCTCCCCAAATTGAATCCATTCTTCTGGCTGAGAGACAGCAGCTGTCCTGTCCATCGCTTAGTCAAATTCGCCCGACGCTCGGAGAAGCTATCCTACCCGGAATGCCGTGAGCTGAATATTTTCAGAGCTACACTTCCTGCGTATCTCGGAAACTCTTAATATTCTTCTCACATAAAACAAAAAAAAAAGATTAGCTGTGGAGGAGCTCTTCAGAAGCTTCTCAGATAGACGGCAAGGACAAAAGACCTGAAAGAGGTGGGCATAAAACATTAACCCTCACTGCTATTTTCCCCACCCAAAATACCCTAGTGAGAGAGAGAAATTGAATTTATGTAAAGGGCAGTGGATGTGAAGGAAAAGCATTATGGATAATGTCACGGGGTCAAAGGTCAGACGGGAGAAGTGAAGCAGAGGATTTACTTTGAGCTTAAATGAATGCAATTATGCGGTGGAAATGGGCTCGCTCTCGGCTCACATCCGAGCTAATTCAATCTAGGGGCCAGGCAAAGGACACGGTGTGAGAACGCCACAGGTGGCGGAGGCCTGCGCGGCGGCGCTTTTCGGCCGGCCCGACATTTTCACGGGTCTTTTTCAGCGCGTGAGCTCGACGTGATTGGATATCACCGGGTCGGACTCGTGTCGGTGAAGAAGAGTTGGAGTGGCATTATCCAACAGCTGGCGTCAGAGCCAGAGACAGAAATTAAAGATGTCCTGACAGGCTTTTGGACTTTTCGGCATATATTTCCGGAAATATCCAGCCATATATCCTCACAAAGTTCTCGTTTTTGGCCATTTGTTGCTGGTTTTGGCCGTCAAAACATTTGGAATTTGCCTCGGCCACCAACTATTAAGGAGCCGCAGTGCTAAAATGCACAGGGTTGCAAAAGTGTGGCTCAATATTTTCCCCTCTGTGATTGGACAGTCACGCTATAGAAGTCCCAAGCGGCATCGTAAAGACTAGCTTGTGGGAGCAAAACTATTTCTCTGCTTAACATAAATGGTTGACTGGTCAAGATGCTCAGTGATGTGTCTAGAAGTTCTGGTAACGAGAAGCACACCTACCAAACTGGTCGTAAAGGGTCAACCACCCCAGTTAGGCAGCGATTTAGCGGGAGTGGAAGTCAGGGAAGGGCAGGTGTCTCCGCCAAGTCTGCCGAAGTGCATCCTGAAACAGCAAATCATGCGCAAAATGACGACTCGGCGTAATCGTCCGCCTTGTTTGTTGGTTTAGTTTTTTTTCTGCGTCACAGGACGCGGAAAAGTGGTGTTTGTGGATGGTCAGCGTCATGTGGGTCAGAGGACTGCGACCTGGTTTCACAGGCTCAGGTCGCAGTTGAAAAAAATCCCATCTGTTACTGTTCGCACGGTCACGAAAGGATCAGCCAAAGGTCTTCTTTTTTTTTTTATATACCTCCATCTGGCCAGTTGAGTCTTACATTTCTCATCTGGCTGCAAGCAAATCACCAAAATCTACACAAGCAGATTCACACGAAGAAAACTGAATTTTACGATCATATGTAAAAATATAGTAAAATGCAAGGCCAAAACACATGAATAAATACAGATGACAGTTGAGCACCAAGGAAAACCAAGAAGAATAAGATTTGTTGAATGGCTGTATCTTTGATAGAACAATTATTGATACCTGAAGCCCAAATGTGTATACTCACAAACACTAACACACAGGTTCACACTTTCTTTTTGGACCTGACGACTATATGAAATATTTGGTTTCTGCCGACAGATTTGAGGTACGTGTTTTCTTTAAGGGATGCACCAAAACCTGCACACACAGGTCAGCGCACACTGAATAAAGTTGATGCACAGATTACACCCAGATGGGTTATAGGCAGTGACATTTTAAATGGCAGCGCTCTCCGGGGGCCGGTCGTCCTTGAAAGCTAATAGCGGCGCGTGCGAGGGAGAGTTTGTAGCACTTTGAGAATAACATAACCTCCTTCACCTTCTGCCTGGCAAGGGATCCAAAGCAAGAGGGACGAAAACGATAAGAAGCACTCCCCCGTGGAGAAAGTTAACAAGGAAACTCATTTAGGCCGGAAAACTGGAAAACAACATCAAGAGTCAGACAATGAGGCTAAAGGCATTGAGAGCTCCAATATAATCTGAATTCACTGAAAATCTGAAGTGAAAGTGCCTCTCTTTCTAAAACATCAAGGCAGAAAAAGCAAAACCTGCATTTTTTTCTTGTTCTTTATTCGTGAGTCTTGCAAAACGAAACCGTATTAAATGTTTTCACACTAATGCAATGCAATTTGATGCAAGAGGGTACCCCATTAGAGTAATGCTTGGACTATCATTGTACTACAAATGCATTTTTGCTGAGCAAGAACTATACCAGCCAGCTCTGAAGGTTGGATTGATGGCTGGCTGGAAGAATGAGCTGAATTAACAAAAGACTGCAGAAATGTAATCATAGTTTTGATTACGCATCCCTTCTGTAAAGCCAAAAATAGCCTTTGTGTCTTATTCTCTTTATTTTTGACAAACACAATGATTTCTCTTAATAAATCCAAGAGAAAGAAACTTAGAAATTTAAAAGAGCTGAATATAAAACTACAATAGACTAAGTTAAAAAAAAAACATGAAAGATATCATATTGGATTCAGGATGGATTTAGGATAAATATATATATAGTTGATACAAGTGATTAAATGCATATTTTTGCTATAGTACATAAAAAAGAAAATAATACTAATGTAAATACTTTAAAATAATAATACGAAATAAATCCAGGAAAAATTGTGGGTTTTCTAGTGGGTATATTCTGCTGTCTGCAGGTCTTTAACAAAGTTGCTCCACAAACATGAACTTTAGGATGGTATGGGTTTTCTCCATTAAAATACTTTTATATAACTTCTGACATTATTTTAAAACCATGTCCTTAAACCTTGAAGGTACTAACATTTTGAAGTTCTGGAAAATAAGCTATGGAAATCTATTTAAATATACTGTTCAATCAATCAATCCTTTGATTTACTGAAAAAGGAGACTACAACCACCTTAAAAGAACCTTAAAACCCGGAAAAAACTAAATGCAATACTTTTTTTGTATGTGTATAGCAAATGAATAAAATGATTCAACATACAGTACATTCTGCTAAAAATTAAGTATAAAAATATAAAATACATTTCTTATAAAAAACAAATGAAAAACAATCCTGATGATCAGATATGGTCAGATGTTAAGGAATGCTTTGAGGTGTAGCCGGCAGGCGTGCTTCCAAAATGATCTGAAGGAAAAGCGAAAAATCCCCAGCGAAAAATGACTCCGGAACGTGGAAGGTTGCTGCATGGTACCGGCCAATGATGACAAGAAACCAGGAACATGCACAGATGGGAAACTAATCAAATGAGCAGCAGGTGAGGCCATCAGCAAAGCAACTCGGGTGTAAAAAGCAGAGGGGGAAAACTGAAGAGAAAAGACATTTCTATGAAATAAGAAAGGAAAACCCATAAAAAAAAGAGAGGAAAATACAAAAAGAAAAAATAAACCACTGATCATGACACAGCACAACAGGGAAACTAAATCAATTTACGGAGTACAAACAAGACAAACTGACCTCATGAATAAAGGATTTTCTGTCTAAATCTGGTGGAAATCCTAAAAATGAAGTGATTCGGATGTGAAAATGCTTCAAACAAAGCCACAATGGGGACTAAGCTATCGGGAGCCCCAACAACAAGTGTAACAGATTGTCAGGTCACTGATGTGAAAATGCGTATCATTACAGTTTTGAAATGCCGAAGGGGGGGGGGGGGGGGGCGAGATGCATCTCTGCCCCAACATTAATTACAGGCTTATCATCAGACTCTGAGATCTCCCAAATGGAAGCATAGGAAATTAAAAAGTGGAGCGTTTCTAATGTATTGTTGTTCGAAAACTCTCGCCACTGCAGTCGCATTATTTGTCTGCAGTGGTCTTCGAGGAATCCGGCCTACGATGGGGCCACATCATCGCTAAAACCACTCCGCTATTTATACGTGAAATGACTCCGGTCTTTCTCCAGGCTTTGTCTCCTTCCAGCAGCTTTTTAACCCCCCGCTTGCATTTTCTCCATTTTATCTTAATTCAATCTCTGCGTTCTCCTCTAAAGTTTTTGTCCTTCTTCTACTCCTTCTCTCCAACCCTCCCGTTCACAATGAAAAAAGAGAAAAGCCAGTAGCATTCTAATGGTGAATTCTGTCAGAAATGTTTGAGATATGGATGGAACGGGTGCTACGAGTCTGTAGGGTTCCGTCACGGATTGCTGTCAAATGGTGAATCATAAAAGAATTGTAAACTCTGCAGACAGGCAAAGGAACGATTAAAAAGTTATGCAGTCTCGTCAAATAGGTTGATTATAGACACGTCCGGGATGGTGTGCAGACCATTTCATGAGGCGTTTCGTGCGTAGTTTTTTGTCTTTTTACGGTGGAAGTAATTCCCTTTAATCTTGTCAGATCTCTTTCAATTCCAGTTTCCCTGTGGATGCCTTAGAAGGAATCTGGTTGTCAGGTTTTGTGACTTTGTTCCATATGTTTCTTTGTATGTGTGTTCTCTTTCTTACTCCAAGAAGTATTCGAAAGATTTATGTCCATTTGAGATGTGGAACAGCAATACCGTTGGATGCACGGCCACTGCTCAGGGACAATGTGAGCCATAGAATTCAGAGGTAGCAAAATGTTCAGAGGCCATAAAGATTTCACGGCCCACGGGCACATACAACGAGCCCCATCCTGTCTTGTACTTTGTAGTTACCGTGATTTACCAGAACCGGTAGCCTCTTTACTATGCATCTACATGCACAAGAGGCTTTGCATTGACCCCCTGCGTTTGAATGGAGGTTGGCAGAGCGCAGGATTTAAGGGGAATCTCCGTGCTCACGCTGCCAGATGTGTTCGATTTCTGTAATTCTATTTCATTATTTCGTTCATAAAACACATGAATATGGAGATGTTACTATTTCACTTTAAGTAATAGTATAAAATGTCTACTGATGGGTTCCTTTCACATTTAGATCATCAACAGTTGACCAAGTGTTATTCAGAAAATCCTAGCAAACTAGTTGGGCCTTCATTTTCTTGATTGTTTTATGGAAGTAGTATCATTACAAATCATCCAATGTATTTCGTCTCATATTTTTGTTTAAGTTGAGACTTTTAAATTGTCCAACCAATTTATACCTTACAGCGATGCAATGAAATACTGTCCGGTTAAGTTTAGAAATGTTACAAAAATGAAATTGCAGTCGGTATCTTAGTGTTTATTCAAGATAAAAATCACCAGAGTTTATATTATGAAACCTGCTGAGCTATAGCAAGCTGTGAATGGAAGCATTACAGTGATGCTAAGTTTTCCTGTTTAACAGAAGGGCAGAAAGATTTGTGTGGTCCAGTGGATTGTGTGTTAGATGTTGCAAGTCCTCCTGGTTTGTTGCATCACAGAGGAGTCATGGTACGAGCTGGAGGACACATCAAAGAGACAAGACCTCTGCTGTCATAGCTGTCAAATTCCTTCAATCCTGAGGAGGCCTTTCGAACGAGAGTTGCCTTAAACGTGACCCGGCTGACTGAGAAGATAGACCAACTTTTGACCCGCCATCTCACTAAAGAAGCAAAGGCTGCGAAAGCTATATGTTCAAAATGCAGGCTGGAGCTCTGCTGCTTGTGTGGACTTATTTCGGGTCACTTAGTGGTTACTTAGTTGTGCTCACCCTACCACAAAAATGTGGACAAAATTGCAGCAAGTCTGTTTTTTGGGGGGATTTACTGGATCATTAAAAATGTGTTCACAGGTCTTATTTTCAGTTTGACGAAGATCTGGGGTCTCATTTTTAAGAGATTGCATAGGATCAATACTGAAAGCGTACGCAAGCCGAAAAAGCTGAAAATGGCGTGCGCCAAAAAAAGAAAAACAAACACAGCTGCATCTCAACGTTTGCCACAAGGTTCTGCCTCCCGTTCCAGCCTCTACACATCCACATTCAACCATAAATGGTCAACACAAAGCACCTGTAGAAAATCAATGGTTATCTAAAAGAGCCTTCCAATTGATGCTATTTCACGGTTACCATTAGCAACCACGGAGAAAAAGACCAAGAAATGTCCTTTCAGAGATGCAGGGAGCGAGGTGATGAGCGGAAAAACATCTAATTTGTCACGATGGACCTGAGAATGCTCAAGAACAACCTAAGATCCAGCACATTACAAAAACAGACGTTGTTGTGGGTATAACCGTGAGTGAAAGCAAACCTGTGTAGGTAAACTATGTGGGTGTGAAGAATGGTAATGGATAGGGAACCAAAAATACAATTACTCTACACATCGATTCGGGTCAAACCGTCCCATGATCTAGGCATAACCGCCCTTTTTCACCCCGTTAGAAACACCAATCTGCTTTGAGAGCGCACGTCCTCTGGCACACAACACATTCTCCTCTAAACCACTGACGGCAGAACATTTCTAGGCAAAAAAAACGGCTTAATTGCTCGAGAAGGTTGAATACATATCGAGATTAAGGGCAGGCCTTGGAGGTCAAAGCCAAGCAGAAAAGGTGGGCTGAACTTTAAGATGGACGTCAGTTTGCACAGCAAATCTCATCGAGCGCGATATTTCCAAACCTGAGCCCTGGAACTAAAGGTCGGGTGTGTTTTTTCTTTGCTTTTCCCAGTAATTGTGACTCCAGACACCCAAGTATTTGCTCTCTAGCACAGAGTAAAAACTTTTTTTCCCGCCGAATTGATCCCTGGGGACATGACGATTTTATTAACTGCATGGTCATCTAACCGCTGGCGCATTAGGCGGTGCCATAAAGCAGGGAAGTGGGCTACAAATGGGCCATGCACCTCAAAAAACAACACAAAAACATCGGGTCGTAAGGTCCACACATTTCAAAAGTGCTTCCAGAGATGGTTTTCAACTGTTTCAGTTCGGTTGGGCGGCTAATGAGAATTTTTCCCTGTAATTTTTGCAATCTAAGAGAAACAAACACTGCAAAGGGTCATCAGTCAATCAATTACACCTACTCCAAAAACAAGTGTGGAGGCTGTTCAGAATCTCTAGACATCATTATTATTATCATCATAATCAGCGTCCAGCAAGTTATTGCGAAAATAGATATGTGGTTTGTCTATTTTCAGGTTATTGTCAATATTACATCTTGAGAGTGTGTTAAAGCCAGCAGTACTGGTGCATAGAAACATCTTTGGGATGACACAGGTGGCATTACTAGAATCAGATCAGAATTCTCATCCCTGATCTGACCCAGCTCACTGGGCTGCAACATAAAATGGAGGCCGAACACAAGCGATTGAGAGAAATCTGTTTTTGGTGACAGAGAGACATGAAAACAACCCCAAAAATTCACTAAAAGGGAGCAAAATCAATGGTGAATAAAGAAAGAGTGGAGGGCTTACAATGCAAATACAATATTAGTTAATATGAAAGCTAACAATGAGCCACAAAGAAGGAAAAAACAAGTTAGATGACAGGGATGACTAAAGATAGAGGGAAGTACAGAAAGAAAAACAGAAAAAGAGGAGGTGGGAGTCCTCTCTCTCTGAAGAGCTTCAGACGAGTTTCTTGAAGATATCCAGGTATGAAGAAATGCACTTTGACGAGTGTGAAGGGTCCTCAAAAGCCTTAAGGCTGTTCCATATCAAATCATAAAGCTGAGCATCGCATACTGCCGTGTGTAAACATGGCCATAGATTACATGTCCTCTCTCAGGGGAGTACGGTTCATTTTGAATCTGCACACAATCTCCTTTCATGGTACACATCTGGAACCAAAGAAGTGTAAAAAAGTACATTCAATAGACACCGTTTGTTTTCTTCCACATATGGACACCACCTGTTCTGTATCCTATTTCTGTTTTCTTCGATTCGACTTTGTTTGACTTTTTGGATTAAACACCCACTTCATCAGACAACATTTGGTTGAGGGTTTTTTAACCAGATGGATGCGAGATGTGCAACTTTAACTCCAACAAATCAGTCGGAAATAGTTACGTGATCCTTTTCTGTTTCTAATATCAGTCATCTCATGTTTTTATAAGGCTTCACTTTTCGGTTCAAGGTTTATTTTATAGATTAGATCGAGTGTTCCATTCTAATAATAATCACAATATGTATTTAATTTGTCAAAAGGATTTGTAGTGCATTTGCTGTGAGTGGTGGTGCTTCCATCATTGATTATTTATCCATCTCCTCAAATAACGGAATCACTTGACCATTGATTTGTGGGGGGAATATGTGGAGTCGAGTAGGTTCTTGCCACAGCCCCATATAGCTCAGGGTCAGAGTGCTCTCTGTCGGGATAAAAACAGGAGACGTTTGCCGGAAACTCAGACACCGTGGCGCCAGACATAGATTGGTTTTTGGACGCCTGTGTAGGAATCTCACCATCTGTTGTCTTCAACAGTTTCCCCGTACGCTGCCGTGTGACTTCTAGCTTTTCTCCTCCCGTTAATAAAGTCAAGTCCCCCAAGAGCAATCCTGGGGTAAGCAACCCATGCTTTGTGCAGGTCAATATATGCTGCGACGGCATCTGCTCTTCATCGTGTGGACGTTGCTATTTGTTGTTCTCACCATTAAACGCCCCATAAAAATCCACCAAATCGGCCTTGAACAGCCAAACGTGTCTGCTTTTGAATTAGAGTGCCAACACACATCATCAAAGATGTCGCCTCCGTAAATGAACTGCCACACGTCTCTTGTTTAAGAAGAAAGAAAAAACAGACCCAACATAATGTGGTTAATGCAAACTGGACATTACCTTCAGCCATCCGAGTAGTTAATATACTCAAAGCCATCTCAATCTGCTTTGCTGCACAACTGCAATAGCGTGATTGTAAGCTTGTTCATTAGTCACTCCAAACTCCCTCTTTCCCAGAAACGCTGTGTTTTTTGGATTGGTGGACAGCCGCACTATTAACCAGGGCCACACTCGCTCGTATGACAGAGGCTGGCCGTAATAATGACACATTACACGCGTTAAAACCTTTTTATGGTCCGTGCTCTCCGGATCGCCGTCGCCACAGGTGATTTGTCCCCTTTCCACCTGGACACATCGGCACAATGGTTCATCCCGTTGTACAGTACATGTTTGGCACAACCTCGCCCCCCCCTGCTTTCTTAATCCATCTTCTGGGGTTTTCTCTTTTTTTTTGGCCATTAATACGAAAATAACAAGCCGTCATTCGAACAGGAATGTCATTTCTCCCCTTTGTTTTTCCACCACTTCCTCCTTTCCCCGTAACCTCCCCCTTAGTTTTCCCATCCCTATCGAACCCTGTCACCATAAAGCAGCTGCAGAAAACATTAAGCCAAATCATTATGGATCATTTTTATGCTTCCCCACAACGTTAATATCCAGCCTGAATCAAATTGACCTTTTCCGGGGCCCATCAGCCTTCCGGCAGCTTCCGACGGCAAACAGATTTCCACATCACTGCTGTTCTCCGTCTCGCGGGGACGCGGGAATGCGAGCTTCCGCCACGCTGCATACCTTTCTCCAACAACCCTTCTGGGAGTTTTACGTACCCGAACTGTGACGCAGGCATTCTGAATAATAGCAACGCGCCTCGTTATGTCAGAGCTTTATGGAACGGGTCAGATATTCCGTTCATTTTTCCGATGTACGTGATTGCGTTTGAACCCTTGTCCAGGATTCCGAACCCTGTGACGGTGTTCTCCAAACCCAAGTCTCACAACTTTGAAAACCTGCACGTTCCCTGTCCTAGTCCCCACCTTTTAACATACTCACTTCCCAAATAAGCACGCAGGTGAACATGGCGGATGTGGAGGTCCTGGGCTGTTGTTTTATGTTCCAAGTGGGAATAGTATAGTATTGGGAAGCATGTTTCCCAAAGATTCTTGGGGAATCTTAAAGATTTAACACCTGAAAAACTGGAGTAACTTTGGATTTGACCAAAACAAACTAAATAAAGTGCCCGAAAACTGTTTACACCAGTTCGGTTACCTGTAGGATCTGCAACTAATGTGACTTTGGACGAACAAAGTCTCCAATTAGTCAAATTTCCCATCAAATTCCCTGTGTTTGCCTTGATTTTAGGTTTTCACATCTTAAGTAGCTCTTAAAGTATAAAAGTCACAAAATCGAATGTGGTTAGGATATTTTTGGGGTCAGTTTTCTAATTGTGGATGAGTCTTCAATATTAAATCCTAACATGTCACCGAAACATCCGCAGAACTCTGCACACGGCGCCCAGGGCCAAATGGGACCAATTAGTCTGTGCATCATGCGTTTGTTTCGGCGGATTTTCGCCCAATAACAGCCCCCCCTCCATCTTTCTCGTCATCCCTGCTGTTATTGTCTTGCGTCATCATCCGGTGGTCGGTGAGTCACTGCTAAAAGTCTATTTCCATCCGTCTGGCATCCCTCTGTTTGTTTTGCCCCTCTTTGGACTTGCACCTTTTAATCTCTGTCTCCTGCAATGTTTTCCTTTAATTATCTTTTTTTTTCCGTATACATAATTAAAACTGCTCCCCTGCCCAGTTAACAGCAGCATCGCCTCTTCAATCTCGTCACTTTTTCAGATTCAGAGGAAAGAACTGTTTAATCCGTTGAAATATCTTGGAGTCAGTCAGTCAGTCAGTCAGTCAGTCACAGTGGGGGAAATAAGTATTTGACCCCTTGCTGATTTTGCAGGTTTGCCCACTTACAAAGAATGCAACGATATATAACTTTAATCCAGTGGTGGGCCGTCAGGGCCTTCAAGGCCTTCTCTGCAGGCCTAAGAAAATATCTGAATCACAGACTGATGTTAATCATATTTCGTCCATGGAGACTTAAATATCTCTAAATAGTCTGCCCGCTTCCTTTCATAGCTTCTCCCCTGGTTGCGCTGCTTCCAGACATGCATTTTCATATAAAAGCATTTAACCAATCACATTTCAGACATCCTTTGTCGCTTGGCAGGGTCAGAGTCAAAGATGTCTGCCAGCAGGCCTTCACAATCCGTTCTGCAGGCCCCCCCCCACAGAAAATACATGTGGAGTACATTGTTGCTTCAACCAATCAGATTTTAGGTTGGTGATGCCGGGGCCTGCTGGAGGGCCCAGGAAGTGACACCGTATTCACGCCCGCTGATTGGATAGTCAGATATCCAATCAGGGCAAAGCTAGCAAACAAACAAAAATATAGTTGTGTTGGTGTAATGGCAATTTTATGATTTGGTGGCGGATTTACTGTCAGGACCATTTTCAAAACGGACTTTTCAAGAAAATTAAGTGAGTAAAATGTTTTTTTCCTAAATAATATCGCGAGTTTATGAGGATATTATTGATGTATTTTTATTTTTTTTATTTTTTTATTTTTTTGGGGGGGGGGGCGCAGCTGTAGCTGCAGGAGTAGAAGACTTGTGCAGCCCTGATTTTTATACTGCATTTTAGGCTTGTCCCGATCCGATATTTAGATCGTATCGGCCGGCATGAGAAACTGCCGATCCAGACTCCAGATCCATTTTTAAAAAAAAGTCCGATCCCACACGAGCATTAGCATTAGCATTAGTATCTCCTAACCCACAGGTCTGTGCCCTAAACTTTAGTTGTTATAAGAGTAAATCCCTGTTCAACATGAGTCTGACAACTAAGTAAGAAGATAAATAAATTTCAACTTTAATACAAAAAGCTGGATCGGTATTACTGTATTTCTACATAATAAGATGATTTCTATAACCATAAAATAGTTATTGAGGGGTGAATTGATTCAGACGGAGCACTACTGAAGGCCTAGGTGTGAAATGCACGGTCCGCCACTGCTCTAATCAAATGTACATTCTAACAGTGAGAGACAGAATACCAAAGAAAATTCCAGAAAATCACATCATGAATTTATAAAAATTGATAACCATCTAATGAGGAAAAATAGGCATTCTTTGTAAGTGGGCAAACCTGCAAAATCAGCATATATATATATATATATATATATATATATATAGAGAGAGAGAGAGAGAGAGAAATGTACACAACACCATTAAGCTTTATCATCAGAGGAGGAATTCAAACATCCGCTCTATGTGTTGCTTGTAAAAAACATCAAAAGAAAACTTTAAAAAAAACACTCAATTCACATGGGTCATCAACTAGCACTATCCATGTGCTCTTCACAGTTCTGGAGGATGAATCATTAAGTGCGAAGCCCTTTGCGAGACGGGGAGGACACCCTTTTACATCAGCTCTCCGAGGTTAGTTCGAGGTCAGTGGCGGTCAGCAGGGTTAAATCGGCTCTTGAACCTGAGATACTGAGCTGATATCTGAGGGTCTGGATCGCGTCACGGCTCACTGGCAAAGTAGGACAGTTTTACGTTCTCATTGGCAACCGGAGGTTACCTGTTAGCATGACATGCAGAAGCAGTTTCAGGAGTTTCGGTAAGAAATTTTGAAAGTTGTGTCCGTGAGAGGGTTTGATGAGGCCAATTACCGCCATGATGCAAGCTTGTCTTCTAGGTAGGAACAAGGGTTTTAGTATGGACAATCGAATAGCCCTAAACCTTTGCATTCAATTCAGCCATGTTTGTTTAGGGGGGTGTGACTGTAGGGGGAAACCTTGTTCCGTGAGCTATTAACACAAGCATCCCGATAGGCACATTTATCTGCTGGAGCATTACCTTCAGGAAAAGAAAAAAACCAAAATTGACGCTCGAAATAAACCGCACAAGCATACGCTGACAATTTGAGGCATGTTTTTTGTTCGGGCAGGTGGGGAAAGCTGGTGAAAGGAGACTAAATAACGCGATGGTTGTCAGCAAGCTTGTCTGATCGGACCTAAATGCACCACGCTGGGTCTCAAAATCATCTAAAATTGGGTCCTACACATGAAAAGTGTGTAGTTTTGCAACTCAGATAGTCAACAAACAAAAGTAGAAATGTACACAATGGATTCTTTTGCTAGATTTAGTTTGAAGACACCCACGTTATCCATTTTAAGACTTCTGGGGCGCCTGTGGCTCAGGAGGGGAGACCAGTTGTCCACCGATTGGCAGAGCAACTCCATTTTCACCCATGAGTAAATCAAAGTGTTGCATCAAGACTAAGTAGACCAAATTCTGGCAAAAATCAAAGGGGGAGGTCCACTTTTACTGAATGTAAAACTGAGTAAGCGACCACAGATTAATCCGTTATCTTACTTTAAGGTTCAGTTGTGGTGGTTGTGTTTTTCTTTGGGGTTTTCGGTCCCTGGCTGGTGTGCCTTCGGTTACAGGCTGGGCGGGCTTGTGTGGAAGCCTGCCAGCGTCCCACCTGCTGCTGGTTGGTAATCAGGCCACCATTCTGGAGTCCGATGCCAGATTATTGTCTCACTTGGATGGAACACGGAAGCCATCTTGGATGCTCCTGCCCGCTCAGCTTTCGCCTAGACCCAGCCCAGCTTTAAAAAAAAAACTTGTTATTTTTACGGGTGTCACTAGCAAGGTCTGTTAAGTGCAGCTAAATAAAGGTGCTGACTTGGCAACTCGTCAGAGGTTGACACTATCCTGTCCTCCATTACCCAAGGATTCCTCCTGGGAACACACCAAATCATTCAGTCCAGAAGCTCCAGACCATGCAATAGACCCCTGTAGGACACACGTTACTATACTTGTCTTTGTGGATTTTTGAAAGATACTTATATAATTATAAGTTATCAACCTCTGCTAAAAGCAGGAAGACGGCCTGAGCAACTCTTGCATAGACACTCTTTGTGGAGTGTTCAACACAAACTAAATCACCACCTTTGGCAACTGTAAACACTTGTTTTTTCACAGGTACGATCACTATATATATTTTTTTTTCAGTAACCAGGGAGATTAAAAGGCCCTTGCATTTGTAAACATTGAATTCGAGACGTTCTGATAATTACTGGCCTATTGAAATATTTAATGAAGCAGCTCGGTGTGGTTTGAGGTTGGAGGGTATTCAAATATGCGTCAGTGGGAAAAGCTGCTTCCTAGTCGGACAGTCTGCCTCAATCAGCTCGTGCACCTGATCCGTTCATCCATCTGCACCCGCCCTTGATCAAACAGTCACAGTAAGATCATTTAAAACCCCTTTTGACCAGGAGGATGTGCTTTTCTTAGGGCTGCTCACGATCCACAGCTCTTTAAAAACACGTACAACCCCTTTGAGACTACCAGTGACATCAATGGAAAGCAGGAAAGTTGATTAACTCCAAAGCTCCATGAAAATGAATCAAATATTAGCATAATTTTAGAATGTTTGATCAGTTCCTGTTTCTTTTAATAAATGTGAGTCTTTTAGAGTATTTTCACTGCAATATAACTTTGTAATAGGTGCACTTAGGTGCATTTCCTTTTTTCTTTTAATTTCGTTAGATTGAAATTAGGAAAATGTCTCTAGTCATGAAAATTCCATGATGAGAGAAAGCTTGATCTTCTCATTACTTATACATAATTGAAAAAAACAACAAAAGATACCCAATGGGTCCCCAAGAAATCATGAGAACACTGGTTCTTCGGCCATCAAATTTACCAGAGAGCAAACTGAAAACATGCACGAGCATGGTGGGACCTTCAGCCAAAAACGGTCAACAATAAAGAAATTGCTGCTAATTGCACTTTTCCAATCAGTGAAAACATCCCGTCATGATCCACTTTATTACCAAGACAATGGGACGTGGTCAGATTGTATTACTTCGCATGAAAAATGAGGGTAAACAAAGCTATCTTTAAAAAGCACCTTGCAAACCAGGCAAATCCCGAGAACATTCTCCACAACCGAAAAAGAAAAAGAAAAACTGTTCCAAATAGAGAGAGAGCGCTTCTGCAGAGGGGAAAAGAAAGTTCACCATCTGTTTCTTGCCCTTTCGTACCAACGCAAATGTCCACTCTTCAAATCCATTTTTGTGAATAATCCAGGTCAGTTCGACAAAATACCAATCATATCTATCTGTAGATATATTTATAGATGTATAGATGATAGATAGATGGATAGACAGATGAAACTGATAGTTGTATCTTATATAATCATTTGCACTGTGGTTGCTTGATTTTCTTCCACACTCCTGTCAAAGGTAATCTTCCAGAGGTGTTCTGAGCCATAAAGAAACGTAGCTTTGGATTAAAATTCAGCAAATGTCGCTCAGTTATGTAAACCCAAAGGATTAGTTCGGGCTGTCTCCTTCACGTTGTCGGAGCACATTTTCCTTCACCTGCCTCCATGGCTCACACATCCACTCCGAAACCCTTTTTGACACCGAGCGATCATCCCGTCTTCCTGTCTGTCAAAAAACGAGACCGTCTCCACATTCATCGCATCATCAAACTCTTTTTTATTTTTCCCGCCAGAGCTTGGCACGGTTACTGCTTTCGAGTGGTTGTGCAAGAGAGAAGAATTAGAGATCAGAGGGAGGCTTTTGTGCACCTGTATCCCCTTCACATCCCGTCTCATCCCCCCCCCCCTCTGTCACCATTACCAGCTCCCGCCGTCTGTCAGACACGCTTGTTTGTTGGATCCAATTAAAGCGGCGGCGGGGCAGATTTGTCTTTGTGGACGTATGTAAAAATACACCTGTGCTACGGCGATGAAGCACCACGATGAGCCGCAATTTCTCAGAGTGCCATCGTCCCGGGAAACAAAAAAAAACCCCATTCCTGATGGTGGGTTGAGCCTGATTCAAGCAAACATGAGGAGAGGGGAATCAAACCCAAAAATCAAATCAAATCCGTCAACGAACAAGAAAAATGTCTCAGGAAAAAAAGCAAATCTGCTGTCTTCAATCTTTTTATTTTGATTTAAACCCCTCTACAGTGAAAGTGTCAGGCCTCAGGATTTGTTCAAGTCTTAAGCCAAGGATCCAGACTTCCCAACAGTTTCCTGGTCTTTCAAAAAGGCTTTTGAAAAAAGTTTTTCTTCAATCGGCATCAGCCAAGTCCTCGCGCCTCAGTATTTCCCAAAGGAGGCTATTTTGTGAAGCCGCTTGACCCCGACCCAGCAGTTTTCAAGTGTAAAAAAAGAAAAAGGAGCCGAGATTGAAGGATGAGCCAATATTTCTCCGACGCTACACAAACAACCCGTCTCAAAGTGTAAGCACTTTGTCACTAAGAGCCCGTGTTTTTACACCAAAAGGGTGATTCCCACTGAGCCCTCGGCTGAAAACCCTGTTATGTCTCCCTACGCTGTGCGCTGTGTCCGGAATAAAATGGGAAGAAAACGGTACACGAGGAGAACAAAAGAAGAGGTGGCAGGTCTGGGTGAAAAAAAAATGGGTCCGGAGCGGACAAACAGTCACTGAAATTCTCCTTCTGAAATCAGGAGAAAGAAAAAAAACTGCTGCAGGACTGTAAATTCAATGTGGAACTTAAGTTGTTACATCCATTGTTCAAGAACTATCCCTAAGGCTTTAAAGAAGATATTTCTAAGCATCCGGGGTTTCTATATAGATAAGATAGATGGGATGACATTAGATAGGGTACCGTAGGGTAGGGTAAGATGGATGGATAGATAGAAAATCTTCCGGTGTGCTTGTTTAAATGTTCTTTGCTGTCAAAAGAACAAATTTCTAAAATTGGAAAGCTTGTTTGTTCTCCAAGAGTCCTAGGGTTCAGAGATGTTTGTGCAGTGGCTTATTATTATAAGGAAATATATGTACACAACATCCTCCACTTTCCCTTTCAGGATGTAATTTGAGCTATTCTTCTCCAGCCTGGGGCTCAGCTGTGTCTGATTTAGCTGCTTTTTGACTCCCAGATGAAAGCTGTGGAGACAGGATCGGTAACTAAGCGCGTCAGAAAGCCAAAGGTCTGGTTTACACGTGTGCATGCCAGTCCAAATCATGGAAACACTAACTCGTTCATTTGACCATCAGACCCGTCATTCCTTCGGGGCTTGTTTGCTGCTCAGCTTCACAACCAGTGACACCACCAGTGTGGGAAACCCAAACTCCTGCTAAAGTGATGCGTTTGGAGCTCCAAAGCTATTAGAGTAGAGCCATCCATACATCATGCGTGCTTGTTCCAGTAAAATAGAAGAGGAAAAACATTTTTCCCATTAGCTATTAGCAGTTCAAGGGACACAAATCTTATGGCAGATGATGAAAATTCCCTAATTCCTACTAATTTCCTACATCTGGTTAACCCCATTCTTTAGTTGGAGACCTGAGAATATACCAGAGTGAACCAAAAGTACAAAAATAACATTTATTGGACACGGTTAAGTATATCAGCGCTGGGTTCTTCACAGAGAAAAACCTCTCTCTGGTTCTCAGTCGGCAAAGAGCCCCGAAATCTGGGAGTGATGGTCATTATTTCCTGGGCTCGATCCGCCTCCTCAAAGAAGGGCTGGACATAACCAAGTCCTATTGGCTATTTACCTCTGGTCATGAACAGGCCAGGTCCTAATTCATGCAGATGACATTGGAATGTGGTAACAAACGGTGTGTGTATGTGTTGACCTAAAGGTGTGAAACTAATGCAACAGAGATAGAAAAAGAGAGAAAAGAAGAGTCTGTGGGCAGAGCCAGACTTCAACCCAAAATAGAGTTCTATAAGGAAATAAAACAATCAGTCATTTCCATAGATCATGTGATAGCATACAATGCTAAAGCGAGTAATTATAGCCAAATTCTAACAATCTCTTTCCTGCTTCATGGTTGACTTAATGGCTTTTAACTGCGGTAACGTAGCCTGATCATTATACAGAGGAAGCTACAGGCAGGAAAAACGCCCCAACGCGTAATAATGGATACTTTCTACTTTTACTCCACTACATTTAACAGTAAGTATCTGTATTTTCTTCTTCACTACATTTCTATACAGCGTTTCGTTACTCGTTACATCCAAGACGCATTTCGGTTTTTTGATTTGTTCGTTAGTTTGAAAGTATCCAATGGCGAGAGCAGAATCAGTCCGCTGAACCAATCCAAAGCGGGAAATAACCCTTAGGCCCTCCCTCAAGAAGAGCAGCACAGTACGCAGGACCTGCATAAAATATCTAAATCTAAACTGTCACAGGGGGTAAACACAATAAAAACATGCTTTATCTGCAGCATTGCTCATTAAAATGGTACATTACCGATTTATTAAAACTAAGGTACACTTAATGACATTATATAAGCCGTTAGGTATTATGGTTGGAAAGTACTTTTACTTTTAATACTTAAGTAGTTTTAAAAGCTTGTACTTTCTTACTTTTACTTAAGTAAAATAATAATGTGGTACTTTGACTTTTACTTGAGTAAATTTTTGTCTGTGTATTTGTACTTTTACTGAAGTACATTGTATGAGTACTTTCTCCACCACTGGCTAAATGTCAGCACTCGCTCTTTAAAAGGAATCAACCCCTTTACACCCTGTGCGCCATGTCTCAGCAATTAGTTTACCCGGGCGCCGTAATGGGGCGTAAGCACGAAGAGCGACACGTCGTTACCGCGGCGCCCAGCCATTAGCTGATAAGCCTATCTGATGCTTGTTGGGCATGTAAGTACGTGAGCGGGAATAACAATATCACCGGTGGAGCATTGGACGGAAAAAGCTAATTTACATGTTTTTCTTCTCTTCTGCTTTTATCTTCTTGATGCCATCTCGGCTAATAATTTCCCCGACTCACTTCAGACACGTACTAATTTCGCTCCATCTTTTTTTTTCTTTTTTTTTGCGAGGACAATTTTCTTGGCATTAGCAAGTGAGAGAAATATGTTAGAAGCTCTAAGGTCGCGGTGCTGCAAGGGTGAATTTAATTCTATTCCACTGAAATAAAGTAAATACAAGTTTATCTGCTCTGGCTGAACTGAGTTATCTCGCTGAATGTCATTTGCTAGAAAGAAAATTGTATCTCAAAAAAGGCTTGCATGTGGTGGCACAGAGGCAGCATCACATAGGGTTGCAAAAGTTTCCATAGAAACATTGATAATAATTTGTAGCATTGATGATGGGAAACTAAGCCCGCCCAATCTAAAATACCTTTAAGTTCTTAATGTAAAAGTATAGTCAGTCAGTTTTGTGTTAAGTTCTGCCTCCATCATCATTGAGAAGCTTGATGGGATATTGATGATGACTGGCCTTATTCCATAACTGCTTAATCCAATACAGGTTACGGGGGGGGGGGGGGGGGGGGGGGGGGGGGGGTAAAGAGACCAGGCACACCCTGGACAGGTCAGCAGTCCATCACTGTTTACTTTGGAATCCCCACTTAGCCTTACGTGTATGTTTCTGATAGAAGCATGCTAGAGTACCCGGTATGAAAAATAACATGCTAATCTCACAGGGAAAGGCCAAATGTGGGATTTAAACCATCAACCTAGTCCAAAGACCTTTTTGCACAGTGGACATAAAGATCATATCTGATAAAGAAATTAAAAAAAAACAGGAATCACAGTATGTCAGCGGCAGCCCAGAAGGTCTTAAAGTTCCAGTTTATCCCCATTTCAGGTTTACAGTTGCATTTGATTGCCCTTTAAAAGTGGCATTCCACTGAGTTTTTTCTCTCTCTTGACTCCCCCTCAAAACATGCATTCGTTTTACAGAATGAAATTTAATCTAAATACATACGGAGACACAGGAAAATGATCTATGGCTCATACATGGGACACACATATTGTGCCCAGCCCAATGATAAGCTCCAGCCTCTTTTCTCACTGAATCTGGGATTGAGAGTGCCTTTTTTTTTATTAATGTCACCCTTTCATGTTGCATAAGCTGAAGTTGGCCTCTGTCTAGTAACTTAAATTTGATTTCCAAACTGTCGTGGATAAAGGGCTGACCAGGTAAACACCCGTGGTTGTAGTTTAATAGCATTTGTCCTGAACACTTGTTTATGATTGAGCATCCAAAATGAGAATGAATAATGGCCGGCAAATGATTGGGCATGTTTTGTTTTCATTAGCTCAAATGGATTTAGAAAGCCCAGTGCCTCTCTCTTTCTCACACACACACAATCTACGTCGCATACACAAGTACATTTGATTCCCAATGAAAACGACTTGTTTTTCTCTTAACGGGGAAAAGCGTTCTCACAAGGGAACATGTGGATGGATGAATGAATGCTCAGAGAATATCCTATTTGGCAGCAGATTGGGTTCCCGATTGTGTCGTGAAACAGAGGCGATGCTAATTTGTTAAGGTTCTTGCCTGCGTCATGAGGGCAGATTACAGAGGACGGTCATTCATATTGTAAAAGTTTCGATTTTAAATCAGAATAAGGCCATTCAAAGTTCATCATCATTTATCTTACATTTACGTCGACCATCTCAACCCAATGGCAGCAGCCCATGTGGACTAAGTCAAACAGTCCAGTTGTATCTTTTCTTTAGAAGTAACATCCAAAAAGACCTACGATCCAAGGAGCTCAGAACTATAAGGAGGAAGTACTATTACTTGTCGTGGACCTGGTGCTGTTTTTCTTATGAAACACAATGATGATTTTAGTGACCCCTCTTCAGACAACAAAAGTATATTTACATCCAATATCACATTTATATGGAACCTCAATCTGATCGGATGTGATTGCCGTTCTTCGGTTTTTAAGGACGCAAAGAGCTACTTTGTCTTGGTTTAACTTTCAACAATCAATGGACTGACAAACGGGTGCCTCTCATCCGTTTTACTTTTTGATGCGATCTGCCCATGTGTTGAGAACTGGCAGCTCTTAAAATGTAGCCACCAGCTACGCATTCTGCATGGTCCTTTTTAATTCGAATGCTATTTTCTATACAATGACAATACTGTCAGGACCATCTATTGGAAAGAAGATGATGCCCATATTTTATCTTCAAAGCCCATGCCCTGTATACGAAAATACATATCCACAAAGATATGATTGGTTTTCATTTCATTCTGAAGCCTTTGCTTCCCTGCCCTCATGGCAAGACTCCATAAAACACACAAACAATATGCAGAATTTCTCTTTCCCAAGGTATATACAGTCATAAAGGGCTTGATGTGAAAAATATGGAATGCAGTTTTTTTTTTTTTAAAGCAAAAGAAACTATCAAAAGCTGCGACTTCAGAATGCTCACTGTCTGTTTGAGGGTGTGCTTGTGTAAAGGACACAAAGAGGCCACTATAAAGGATGGATGAGTCAGTGGCTGCCCAGTTAAAATAAACAAAGAAACAGAAAGAATTAGTAAGGTTCAATTTGTCCTTGAAAAAATACAATTTCTTTTGGTTTAACTTCGAAGGTCTTCAAACTCTTTGTTAAAGTTCTCTGCTTTATGCAGCCCCTCACAAGCAATACTCTTACGGGTGGAAGCAAAAATGGAATGATCATAAAAAAATGAAGGTGCAAGTACATTCGAAGATCAAATTAACAACACAGACCTCAGAAGACCTCGGCTAATTCTACGCGTTTTCTTCATGGTTGAGCAGCAAAAGTGGTTAAAAGCTTTCAAATCTCAGAAACGCCAAATAACCTACAGGGAACTTTCTGGTTTCAAAGAGGCAGGAAACATCTGGGCAGATGGTGAGTTGGATTTAACTGACTATGATTAAAGTTTGAGGGTTAAAGAGGCATTGGGCGCCTTATTTAGCATCCATAAAGCCTAAAACTGAGGACCGATACACCAGTCCGTGAACCCGCTAAGTGGACTGGTTTGAACCTTTCGACAGTGGAAACGAATCAAATATGTGACGCCACGATAAATAAAAACGTTATTTAAAAGCCTCTCTCCTCTCGGAGAAGCTCGAGGGTAATTCGCACGAGTCAGAAGATATTCATCAGCTCCCCGCATTGCTAATTGGCCCAAATGTAATTAGTCAGACGTGTCGCAGAGGCACAACCCCGCACTCCCACGGCGCTCGTAACAGTCCAAAGCCCCGGCGAACCGGGACGGAACCATTTGCCAGCGGTTGTTTGGATTAATCTCGTTGCGCCCGAGCGTATTTACAGATGGAGGCCCGCAAACAGGAGCTCTGCCCACGCCTGTGGTCACAGTGATTACATGCGTTTCTCTTCTGAACGGTCCGATCATCTGTTTTTTTCCCCTTTCTTAATGCACCTCTGTATTTTAAAAAGGCAAAACTGCTGTTATTACCAAATATATTATGACATATTACTATTAACCGTCTGTATATAACCCATCAATCCTATTAGAGAGTCATTTCCCGGAAAATCTTTTGGAAATTGAAAATAATATCGCACCAAATAGTTAATATGTCACTCATAGAAAATAAACTTTGAATTATTATATTGTTCATTTTTAATGACCAACGGTTATTTCATCATGTCATTTTAATTCCCTTTTTGACCTTTTATTCCCCGCAGTCATTTATCTTTAAATCACTGCACTTGCTCTGTAATGGCACATTTATTTAATTCGCTTATATTCAAATGAGGGGCATGGGGTTTGACATGCCCAGGTACGACTTATGAAAGGAGCTGGGGGGGGCGCGCTGGTGTCTAGACAGGTCACGACTAAATCATAAAGCCACACAGAGCGGTTCCAGACAGACAATCATGCACACTCCGGCTCACTCCGGCAGTCAATTTAGGATAATCTGCAGTCCCACATGACCCCGGATTGAAAGAAGTGGCTATAGTAGATTGATTAATGACATATAAGAGTGAGTCGAAAAGTTACTTTGACAGTAGTGTGGCTAGAGCTCATACTGCTGCCCATCTGCATGCTAAAGAGGCACTCCATATGAACTAGAGGCCATGGTTTAAAGGATTTACAGGAGCTCGATATCTACTCTGCCCTTAACCTTTTAAAGGCTGATCCAAGAAAAAAAAGTATTTTTTGTTGTATTTGTCTTAACTCTATTTATCAGATATGATACATGTGGATTTATAGGGTTACGAATAGTGAATGGAGTCACAGAAACAGTCACAAGGTTTGACTTTTTTTTTTTAAATACATTTTTTAGAATTGGATTTTCTCCTTTTTATTAGAAGAAAATTATATTAGTGTAGATTGTCAGGCATCAAGGTCACAGTGATGCTAATTACTTGAACTTCTCCCAACTGGAAGAAGTCCAAAGAAATGTCATTTTATTGTGAATAACATTGGAAAAAGAGACAGGAGGCTGCCTACAATAACAGTTACAGTGTAATTTCAGTCTCTGTAATCTGGCATTGAGATTCATGGCCACTGAAAGAACTTGCAATCAGGAGAAATGGGGGAAAAAAACACCTTTCCCATAAGTGTAATTATGGTTTGAATAAGATTTGAACATCTTCATTCAAACACTCTCCTTGTGAAATAGTATGCTCAAATAAATACTTCCTGGAGACATAACCGACCAAACAGCCTATGATAGGGTCTTAAGATGTTTCCTTTCATTTAGATGATAAGGTAACTGCCACCCACTAACACATCTGTGGACCATGAATATTAACATCTAGCCATGATTAAGTAACTTAACAGATTCAGACATATTGAAAGTAAGTGTTTTTCTTTTCATTTGAATATTCAAGCCTTCCTCGATCAGTCGGGGTGGGCAATTTTGGGGCCTCGAGGACTGTCCTGCAGGTTTTAAGAGGTCTCCCTGCTTCTAAACACCTGATTCAGATCAAATGGATCTCCTCGAAAGATTAAACTCTGCAAAGGATTGCTGACGATGTGTTGAATCAGGGCTGTAGATTCACAGTCTTTATCGTTATATAGAGCTTTTACAAACTTGTATATCACAGAAACACAGAATCATTGTTTTGGTTACCACCAAAGCCGTATAAGGCAGCTATAGCCTAAGCCTTACCTTGGATGGGTGGTCTAATGAACCTATTAAGCACTGCATGTCGGAACTATTGGTAGATGGCTGGATGGCGACCATTTTTCTTGCCTAAGTTTGCTCCCTGATCAAACGGTGCATACCCACTATCAGCCAGTCAGAATCAGCCGAAAAGGGGTCACATCAAAGAGCCCATAGTTTAATTTGGGAGAGAGGGAATCGAAAATGTTACCAAAAGATATTTAAAATGCCCAATTTAGGAGCAGCGTGAAGGCCTGGTGCAGTTTTGAGCCAAAACAAAAAGAAAATATGGAAAATGATCTTTCGAATCTTACGATAGCATCACAAAACGCCCAGGAGGATCCAAATGCAAGGGGGCCAGGGATAGAACCCAGGAGGGAACCAGGAACTTATAAAAAAAAAAACATGCCAAGCCGGGTACAAAATAAAGGCTAAACCAGGGTAAACCAGACGCCTAGAGATAATGAACCCGAAAAGACAAGAGAAACAGACCCACAGGCAGCCATAAGGTTATGTTTCTGCTTTTAGCAGAAGCTTTTATCCAAAGCGACTTACAAGGTAAAAAGAATGATGATCTGACAAGGAATAAATGACTGGGAGGCTTTTATTGGGGGGAGGGAGAATACTGGCAGATAAACGGGTGACCCTGGGAACAGCGGTGAAGCGAGTCGAGTCGATAACCAGACCGAGAGACACCAGGGGAAGACATAGGAAACCGAGAAGAAAGCCCAATTAAAACACAGGAAGAGAAGGAGAAACACAAAAAAACCAAGACACAACCTGGAAAACAAACCAGAACACAACAGACAGGGTTGAGGGGAAGCACTGGGGGGATGTAGAGAGCCTCTGATTTGAACCAGGAAGTGGAAGAAAGCTGCTTAGAAATGATCGGTTCGTTCCAAAGGCTCTAACAGGCTCCAAAGGTTCAACAGAGAGGATGGTGATTAGGTCATCTGGTCCAATCAGGACGTGCATCAGCGCTTTCAGCTTTGAATCTAACAGACACTGACGGTCTCAGATACATCACTCTGATGAACCCGAATTGTTCGGTTCTTTTTATTTTTTATTTTGTGCGATAAAATATACATTTCACCCACAGAAGAAAACATGTGACAGAGCCCAGCATTTGGCAGAAAGCAGACAGATAAACACTTGATCCCAAAGATGTTCCCGACAGAAACATGATTATAGGTTGTTGCTTTTCTTATTATGCAGATTTCCAAATAAGCTGCTGCTTATGACAGATCTTCTATTTCCATCCTGCCAGTTATTCTTTTTTCCCCCCTAACCTTCCCCATCGCAATGTTCTCATCTCATTCCCCCCCTCTACCCCCCCCCCCCCTTCTCCAGTCCACATCCATTATACTCCACAATGAGTGCGGTAAATAGGGAATAACACCAGGTTTCAATTAAACACATCAGAATTCCAGTCGCATTCTCCCCGAGCAGCAAACTGAACACACCGCCTGATCAAACACAGAGGCAGACCACCACCACCACCACCACCACCACACACACACACACACACACACACACACACACTGCGCTTTAAACTCTGCATTGTCCACCCTGATTTCTATTTAAATGGCCGCCGTGTCTGTGGTCGATTGTTGTCACCTACAACAAAACGCCAATCCCGCGCCACGTGTGCGTTAAGGAACGGCAGACCCACAACTCCATCGTGTGACCGTTGCCAGTTAATTAATCGCTTGGACCCCCATCAGAGTACGCCTTAAGACTGGAACTGGTATCAGGCACTACGATCTAATGGAGAAAAATGAAATAAAATCATGCAGAGGAAGTATCAGAGGAAAAGAGTCCTAAATTAAAAGGTCCATTGTGTAGTATGCAGCAACAACAACAACAAAAAAATATAATTCCAAGCATTGAAGAATATGGGTTTGAAACTATTTAGCTCTATTACTCAAATACATTAACTTCCTGTATCAGTTTCACTCAATCTGTGTTGTTAAATTGAGTTTTTGTGATGTTCAGCAGCTAAAACTGCTTATGGAAGTGAAAAAAAAAAAAACTAACTTCCACAGCAGGATCAGCTTGTGGGGAGCTGGAGGCAAACGATAAGTACAAACAGGTAGGAGTCTGCAGAAATATATACTTCTGGCACCATGTGGGGAAAACAGCGTTTTTCTAATAGCATTCGCAGCCAGTGTGCAGCATCGGTGACATCCATTTTGGATTTGCTCCGGCAGCAGAAATTAAACCTCCAAGCGTTTCCCTAAATTTTCAATTTTGCAGAGTTTGGGGTAGAAAGAGTGGACAATCCCTGGGGCTGGAGTTATTTCGTCCCTACCGGGATGAAATAACTCTGGAGGGAGCACTTGAATTAAATCAACCCGGGATTGGACGAGATTAACTGGAGTTCCTTTATGCCGCCTGGGCTTTGTTGGCGAGAGCCAGCTTGGCACTGGTCGGTAGCCTGGGGTTAAGAAAGCGGTTCAGGGGAAATGTTTCATGCCCAGCAATTGCACGTCCACATGAAGACCCCGGTGTGTCTGTTATTTACAGGTGTCGATCTCACGGCCTTATCGGGATTTCACACGTGTGAAGATTGGCTTGTGAAGACCCCCGTGCCGTCAAAACCTCCCACACCCACAGAGATCTTTGGAAAAGATTCCAACAAACTCCGTCACGGATGGCTGCTTGTGGATTTCCCTACGTCTCTCTGACACAACGTAGCGGCCCTATTTGCGGCATCATAAATGCTTTACAGTTGTCCGGATGCTTCGGTAATGGCCGCGGCACCGCCTTGAAAATTTACGAGCTCACTTAGGATAAAATCGGTTGACAGTAAATCAGTCCCCCTAACTGCATCTGTTCACATCTCGAGGATGAATGGACTAATCCGGACTCTGTATGGCGGTAATGGCGTCCAGACTTGGGCTTTGTCCGTGACAGTTCAAGTTATGTTCAAATAAGATCCCGTCAGTGGGTGTTTCCGGCTCAGAGCAGATGGGATGAAGGATTTTTCTTATGAATTTCTATGTAATGAAAAAAGAAAAGAAAATACTTGAGTGATCATGTTGATTTTTTCCCTTTTTTTTTACAATATTTTTATAGGCCCAAACAATGATCACAGCTCACACCTCATTGAGTTATCCAACCAAAACGTTCCACAACCTTAAATGTTTTTATTAATCAAGTGAAATGAGTTAAGTAAAATAAAAAGCCCCCTGTAACCAGCCAAACGGGTAAGGGCCTCCTATTAATAAAACTATTTCTATTGGGTTAAAAACTCTCATGGTTCTATTAACAAATAGTGAAAATTTTCCATAGTTGGATTCTTCTATCTCTTACAGATATGTACATTCCACTAAGGTGGCCATAGAAGACGAGATAGCGATGACATTTTCAAACGCTATAATAATGAATACAATACAATACTGAAGACAAAGTAGTGACAAGAGATACAAAACAAAACAAGTGAACCAACAAAAATCTTAACTCTATCTTACCTCCTCCCTTTGAGGTAAGATATTCCCACATATTCTTGTTCACAATGATATTTCTTTACAGATCTGAGAGTGACTGGGCAAAGTAACAACACAAAATCACTCTGAGCAGAGGACGTGGGAAACAAAGTAACAAAAGAATACTCTCTAGGACCGGCTAGGAGAGCTAAACACAAAATCACTCGGGAGCGAGG
>CAJRST010014446.1:10367115-10388521 GCA_907169785.1 Menidia menidia | reverse complement strand
CTAGGACCGGCTAGGAGAGCTAAACACAAAATCACTCGGGAGCGAGGAATAACGGGGACTCAAGGACGGGGGCGAGAACAGGGCTAGGAAGCTAGGGTTCAGGAACTATGAAGAGACAGGCTATGGAACGAGTGGCACACGAGACAAACGCAATTCTCTGGCACAGGACAAGGGGAGACGAAGACTATTTAAACACATCAGGGAAGGGGCCCCAGGTGAACACAATAGGTAATCAGGGAGACGATCGGACTGGTGACACAACAGGAAGTGCAAGTGACCTGAAACGAGATGAGGGTTAGTCTTCAAAATAAAACAGGAAATGACGAGACGACATAAAGACGAGACGAAAAACCTTAACCAGGGGCACCACCGTGACAAAATGTCCCAAAACTAGGGGTGTGTATATCCAATTACTGCTTTCTGACTTTCTTTTTTTTTAACTTCTGAGGTAGATTTCAAGCTTGCAATCGGGAGAGTTCGATCACAATCGAGGAAACCACCTGATAGTAGAGAAACAAAGGCTGGGTTTTCTTCTTTTGTCAGGAACCGAGTGCGATTATACTACAATTTAAGGATTAAAACACTCTCAATTCTAGATGTCTGATGAGTTGGGGACAGTTTTGGGCCAATTCTAAGAAGCACATGTTCGCATTACCCTCACATCAGATATCTAGATGCCTCTTAGTCTCTGATCATTTCTCGGAGCCTTTTTATGGGTCACAAAAGCACTTTTCAAAGCCGGCATGTCCCAAATCTCCAGTCCAGAGTCTCCACCCGACAGCCTGGTCGTTTCCTCCCTCTTCCCCTCATCTCCCCTGCCTCCCTCTCCTTTAATTTCTCATTCTGATCCAAGTGTCAGTCTAATTTTCAATCCCTCCCTTCTGAGTCTCCCGTCCCTGGGGTCGCTCCCACATAAGTCAAGGTGGAGGTTGAGGACGCAGACAGATTGTAAAAACCCGAGCAGCCCGCTGGCACGTGCACACCACGGGCTGCTTTCTCTCAGACAGGTTTTTTTCTGAATTAGTCAGGCCATGACAAAGTGTTTTTTCGAGGAGGAGCCAAGTGGGGTTGCTCCTGTCTTTGTCCTTTATTGACTGGTGGAACCGCGGAGAATGGGCCCGAGAAAGACTGATAAACACTCCTGCTTAGCCTCAGTGTTTAACTGTCAAAGCCATTTGGTTCCAGTCCAAATAGAATTGGCAGTCCCTGCCTTTGCTTAAAATCATACGCAGACCACATTTTGTTTTTTGGTGTGCAGAAGGACCTTATAAGTGTATTAACTAGACTCTGTGTGGGTCTTTGTATTTAAAATGTGTGTTTATACATTAAAGTTTTCTTTACAATTTGGTTCTGAATGTCCAAATTGCTTTTTTAATTACACAATAAAGACATAATTAGTTGAAACGACATAAAACCATTTTATTTTGGACTTCAAATCATGTGTTTTGTGGAGTTATGTGGTCTGCTGTATTAAAAACAGCCCAACCTGCTCTTTCTGTGTATAATATGTTAATTGTGATTGTAAGATATATACCTACAGAGAGGTAGCTGGAAGTTCTTAGTGTATTCTCAGTGTAAACGGCTTTTTCAGAAGGGTGCACTTCTTATGGACTCCACAAGGGGGCGCACATATGATCACTCAGAGCTAAAGGTGCTGCCAATTTTAGGACAGCGTTTCCAAATAATTATTCACTCCCTCAACCCCCCACCCACATTTTCCAATTCCTTTTTTTAATTCAGTCAAAAGAACAAACAAGTACCGTTTCATTTCATTGAGGATACCCTATTATTTCTAACATAATTTAAAATCCTGGAATAATGAGATAGGAAAAAGCCAAATATGATCCTTTCTTAAAGAGCTTTCTGTACACTTTCAGCCTCGCTAGCAGCAAAGATCAAAGACTGTGGCATGTCTGTTTTATTGACATAGACATGCGCCACGAGCAAAGGCTTTTGACCTTTTGTCACGGTCGAGCGCACAATATTTGGACAGGTGTGTCATTCACGGTAATATTGCATCCGAGTTCCAAAAGTATTACTGAATACACACTCCAAAGTATGAGTTAGATAACAAATGTCACTTTATTGCATATCGTTTTTTGTTGTCATTTGAGGACAGAAATAAAAAAATAAACTTCAATTTCAATAGCACTTAGTGTTACTCATCAGCAAAAGGAAACTGGATTTATTGTTCAGGCTGTCACGATAAGTGGATGATATAAAACAAAGCCAGCCCTACTCGGAAACACGAAATAACAACGCATCCTTTTGATTTTAAAAAGAAGAAAATACCCATCGTGGTTAAAAAGCACTTTTTAAAATGTGTTTTTTTAAAACTTTCTCATCATTCAGTGACTGGGGGTTCTGTCCATTTCCTATTTTTCATGCATTATTTTGCTCTTTTTTTGGCTCGTTTGACCATTAAGCCACAGCAAAAATGCTATTGCTGCATGAGGAATGGTTTTGCACACCAAAAGACTGCAGAGTAATTTCAAACCGATGCAGATTTCTGTTCTGTACCGGCAATATTACAGTTACAGTACATCTTCCATGGCAAATTCACTATCTTTTTCATTTCAGTACTCTTACTGTAAATCTGTAAATGGCAGTCTGGCATAAATGATCATTGTGTCAGATTCTCCTGCATTCGACACATTTTTAGGTAGCAGTAGCATGTGACATTAACCCTGCTTAGGTCCTTATGAAATTCCTTATTTTCCAATATTCTGATAAGCCTTATTGCCTACTCAGGTTTCCCACAGACAGCTGGACAGGATGGATATTGACTTAATATGTGAAAGCGAGGCTGTAGGCTGTTTATCTGGTTTTTAATGTGTTTTCGTATTAATCATGTTCTCACGATGCCAAAGGGTACTAACGTTTAGTGTTCAGACACAGCTTAAAGTATCAACTCGATTGATTTTTACATTGAGCCACTTTGTCTATGACCTATTGCTGTGTCGGCCAGATGATGTGTTCATGACGTTCTGTGTCGCTGCGTGAATGGAGAGTAGCTCAAAGTGGAGAGTCTAAGCTAAACTTAGCAAGAGTATTTCTCATCTTCATCTATTTTTGTTGGGAATTGCCTTAGAAAGATCTGAAATCCCGATAATTGCATCTGTAGGATGCATTTATCCTTTTCTGTGTTTATCGCCACCAGGGGGCGTATTTCATTTTGAGTTCTGTGTGTCTAATGAGGGATGGGTTGTTTAAGGTCTACCTTGATTGTGTTCAGGTGTTGTTGATAAGAAGGGGCAACAGAATGTAGGTGAATTGCAATGGAAATAGCAACGATGGACATTATGCAAATAATAAACGACTTTATTATAAATCAAAACAAAGACTGGCATCCGGAATTCTTAATAGAGCACACGTAAGACCAATGCCTTCAACAGCCAACAACCAGTAGCCTAAAATACAGGATTTATGCCGCTACAGCATCGTTTTAAACAATTCATGCACAATTTGCTGCTTGATTAGGTTGAATAGCAGAGACCAGTGCCTACTGTCTCATTCATTTGTCCATTCATTTTCTACACTTGCTTATTCAACGTCAGGTCTGTTGCATTGCATTGGGGTTGCTACGCAATGGACCTTAGGGACAGGTGGAGGTCTGCTTATCTGTGCCACTCACCACACATGGGTTCATCCCTACACGCCCCAAGTAAGTACATTTACCACATTGTCTTGTGTGACTGATGAGCAAATTACTGGCCCGAACTTCGACTATTCTCTGGGCAAGGACAAAAGGAATGAGGCCGACTGTCTGGGTTTATTTCAGGGTTATTTATACACTAACACTAAGGGATCCTCAAGGAAGAGCAAGGGGAGTGTAACGGAGAGAGGGGTGTCTACCATAAGAGAACATTACCGAAAAGCTGGCAAAAATACAAATGAAAATTGAAACTAAAGCCATAGGAAACGGAGCAAAAATCCAAATTTCTAAACAAAACCCAGATCATGAGACTTGAGATTCGAAAAAATCCTGAGTGATAAACATATTGAAGCGTTCATTTAAAACTGAACAGGCATTAGAAATATCCTCAGAGAACCAATGCTGCCCTGCGTACCCAACGGACTCACATTTATTATCTTCTGCTCCCCATTTGTGATTACAGGAACGGGAACGGCTCAAAGTATCATTCTCCCATCTCATATTTGACAGATGAATCCATAATTGATCATTACCGACTGACCTTTTCAATGTCATTCCCGCATTTTTTTTTTTTTACCACTATTGGCTCCATCGATTGCATAGTCCCAGCCTATGAGATTATTTAGATTTATGATAATGATGTCCGGATGCCCCGTCTGTTAAAAACACCAACATTCCGCAGTTGTTTTAGAGTGAGTCGAGCAGAATTAAGACATAGCTAAGAGCATCTCTATCGCAAAAAATGTCCATAAAGTCATAAACCTTCTACACTTTAAATCCATTTTGATTACTGTGGTCAACACAGATTTATATTTGACGAAGAATTCCTTTAAAAAAAAAAAAGCATGTGTAGTATTTGCTGTAACCAAAGTATTAAAGACAGAGAATTCAGCCAAACAGTCTGAAAACTTAATTAAACTGTAGCTAACAGGGTTGAACAGAAGCTAGAACAGCTCCAAAAACATTGGTGGCTTCATTTGACCCTGCTGTTAAAAGTCAGTTTTTCTTCATCCATTTTACTGGAGCCATTTTGTTATACTCACTGTTTGCTTGGAACAAGATATTGGGTGTTAATATTCTTTATACGCATCCTTACTTTACATTTCAGTGGAGCTCAGAGGCTTTTTTCTTTTAGATTTGAAGCTGTCTTTGATGAGGTCTGCAATGCCCTCAAAGTCTGAAAAAGTTTTAAACCACGTTTAATCTTTTTTTTTATGCATACCATGCCTTCAATTGGGTTTGGAAACTTCTGGAGACAGATCAAATACACCAAATATCCCAGAAGTGGTATTTTCTATATGGTAACCAAGGGAGGCCTCTTTTTGTTTGTATTCCGTTCTGTTCTGTTCTTTTTTGTAAAAGTAAAACTCCACCCAAAACACCATTAACAGGTTACAGTAACAACTACTGTACAGTAGACACAGGTCTTCCAACATTGTCGTTTCTGACTGCTTAAAAATGTTAAGACAATTTGTTTAACTTTTGAATAACTAGATTAACCATCTGACAGAAGACTTTAACACTGCAACGCACACACACACACACACACTTGGACACATACCTGCAGACACACACATACCTCACACAAATGTTGAGCCTGCATGAGTCATCTTTTAAGTAGGTGGCCCAAACAAAAGCAGAGACTTGGCATGTAGCCGAGTAGCTGTCTGATCACAAACACACACACACGCAAACACACGCACGCACACACACACACACCGTTTGACTATATAGTTATCATTCGTCTCTGTCCCTGAAACACATGCACACACGGTTCATATTTAATCAAATTCAAATCCACTGGTAATCTGATTCTGTTTTGCCTAAGAAAGGCCGGAACAAATCGATAAAGAGATATATTCCAATAGCTTTACATTTGTGTACGGGTGGTTGCATGATTCTTGAGAAGGAGTAGCTTCCATGACTCATACACACCCTTTGGTTTAGTTTGTTCTTCCTGAAGGAAATTGGGTAGGCACCAGTGGAAATGCCATTGTGAGATACCATCATTCAGACATATTTATCTGAAAGATTTGTATTCTACAGAGTTCGGTCAATGTGTGGCCGAAATCTGGGAGGTGGATCTCCCAATCTGGACCGCCAGGGCCGCTGTCCTGTAGGTTTAAGACGCTTCACTGTCAACGCAACTGGTTTAGATGGAATAGATATTTTCACGTGATTGTGTCTGCACAGGTCTGCCAAAGGTGAATTGATCAGGATCAGGAATCACATTTAAACCTGCAGGACAGCAGGTTTATGCAGTATTTCGTAAAATACAGAGATGTGTCTGAGCCAATCCCTGGCAGGGTCCTTTAATAATGTGCCGTGGGGTCTAGTTAAATGTCTTTAGAAAGGTAATACATGACCTGCAGTAGACCGCGGAGTAAAGCTAACTGCAGCGCAGACCACACAAGAGATCTCACATAGGGGAAAAGAAAAAGAAAATCCATACTTGATTTGTGGCCTGCTGTCCTGTCTATTCCAGAGGTTTCATCAATGTGCTGCTCTTTAAGGAACAGTGGCCCTGTATCGCTGAACTAACTCCTGACTACGTTTTTGGGACCCCAACTCGTTGCTAAACCTGTCGGATCGATAGGTTTGAGATCCATGCGAACTCTGGCTCGGGACTACAGCTTTAGACACCTGTGTATCACTTTGCCTCATCCATTCGATGTTCAATGAACAATCCCGGACAATATCATCTTGAGGTAGATTTCTAAAATACCTTCAGTCCCCCTTAAGTAACCGAGTTAAAAAGATTTCATAGATAGATCTAACACGTTTGCTCTGCTTGCCAGTTCACCAGGGAAGTTTTGGACGCTATACAGTTTCCCTATCTCGTATCAAAGTATGCAAATAACCTTGTTTTCTGGGTAAATCCTGCAAATGGTAAGACAGAACTTACCTGGTTAAAGAAAATGCAACGCAATCAGTGGTGAAAAACCTTTAGCAGGGAAACGGATGAGGCTTCCATGTTACCAACTATGTGCTGCAACTACAGTATACTGGTGAATAGTTATAGTTACAGTTTGTGCGTTCTGCGATTAAAATGTTTAGAATCAGGAACGTAGAATTCTGTGAGTAGCCTAATTCCCTCATTTGAAGCAGGAACAAACTCCCCACTCCCATCACTCATTTGCACCATCAGGGGGAGAACTTTTCTTCAAGAACACGTGTAGCCCTGGGGGTTATCAGCAGGGCTGCTGTGTGCATGTGTAAACGGGCTGTCAATATATTGACTGAACAAATGCTCACGTTGAGATAAATAATCCAACTGGTGGATTTTTACACAATGAATCTCAAACAGCAAGCACCGAAAGAGGAATTGGTGGGATCGGAGAAGAGTCCTTGGGCAAGGCGCCGTACCCCAAGTTCAGGCCGAAGTACAAGTCCCTTAGCAAGAATAAGCTTAAGCGATGTGTTTTAGGATAGTTTTTCCGTGACATCTATTGCACTGTGCATTGATCTTATTGAGTGGATGATGAGGATTTTAGTTTGGGATTGTAAATGTTGACATCAGTCTGTGTCAGTATCATCCCATAAATCCTTAGGGGTACTCGGTGCATAGCCTGATGGGATTTTATGCAATTCCATGGGAATCCAAATGCTCATAGTCCTTGGAAAGGACACTTCTCGTAAGTAAATGCTTCTTGGTTAGCTTGAGTTAGAAAGGGGGTTAAAAAAAAGTCATCACAAAGGAGACAAAGCACCAACAGAATGGCAAATACAAACAAAAGTATCAACTCGACTGAAAGCAGCGTTCCATAAATTTCTGGCACTGCCCACAAGTAGCAGCAAGTAACTTTGCATGTAGATGTCTGGAGACACGGAACTATGTTCAGAAATGTGGAAAAATTCATCAGAATCTACTCCTCTACTCCTGCTTGAATGAGCTACACAAGTTGCTATGATTCCCTTTAATGGCTTGCAAACATTAATACTTAGTTATAATATAGATGGTGTGAGTCATGATGTCGCACTAATGATCTCAATAACTAAAACGGACTGATACTTTTTGTCTCATTCATGATAGCTGGATCCTCATTTTCTGGATTAAATTTTATTTTTATTTTTATGAAAGTATAATTATTTTTTACAAAACAATAATATTTCTGCGTGGAAACATTTAGTTCTGAATCATTTAGGAAGGACGGCAGTAGTTAAATACATTTAAATAAACCTGGTGGAGTTGTAGAAAGAATCCTTGATGCTAAACAGATTTTTTAGATTAAAAACGTGTTGAGCAATAAAGACTGTCATTTCAAAGGTGTCGACAGATGAACGAATGAGCTATAATGGCGCTACACCAGGAAGAAAAGTCAAATAAATAAGTACAATGTTCCCTTCAGGCGTCACTTGCCTATTGTCATGCTTCATCTCCAACTTGACAAGTTAAACAAGACTATCGATGAGATTTAGAACGAGCCGAATATCTAAGGCCCGGTTCAACTATTTCTAGGTATCTTCTCTGTAAACAAAGAAACTCGTCACGTCTCATAAAGCGGCGTTGCGCACATTGTGCTGTATGTCAACAGTCCTAAGATCTCATGCCATTTTTCATGTTCGGTCTCAAAGGGCCTTTATGAGAGGATGATGTAAGAGAACGTGTGACTGAGCTTTTAGACCGATTGATTGTCCTCTGAAGGGGAACTTTTCCCCCACATTAAACATGTGAGAAAGCCCATCCCGGTCATTGTTCATCTGTACTGTTCCTCCCCGTTTAAAGTACGGGGCTGAATAGGTTTACAGGTGAAGTTACAGGTGAAGTATGACCCAACAATCATCTGCTGGTTCTCACCCATGCACCTTCCACAAGGAATTGTATAATCATTTTAAATTTACTCTGTTGGCTTTATGATTTCCTGCTTTGTTTATTATTTTGCGCATGTGTCCCAAATAACTTATGAATGTATTAAGGTTTTTTTCGGGGGGGCGGGGGGGACCTTTTGAGCTTCGACGGTGTTGATGCTCATTATTATAGGGAGTAATTATAAATCTTGAGGTAGCTCTTACGACAGATGTGTCATTAAAAAATTCTAATTGCTCCATTATATGGCTTTATTCATCAACTTTTTGAAAAAATTATTTTCTAAAAGTATACCCTTACCTCAAACTTTGTAAAGAGTGTATATACCATTATGAGTGTTAAGGGTTAAATATGATTCTGTACTAGAGTGTGAATGCACGATGACTATTGGATCTGCCAAACTAGTTGGACATAAGTTATTTTTCTAATGCAATGAGTCAGGCTCTGTAGAAACCAGAAGTACAAAAGTCAACAAGGCAAGTTTTACAACATTTTTTTTCCCTTTTGTCTTTTTCCCTCATCACATAACACACATGGAAATAGATAGAACAGTTCCGCACGGCACACCCACGTAGTTCTTAGTAACTCAGCACGTTAACCCTTTCCACAAAAATAAATGGTTTCATATCAGGGATATTCTGATCATTGCTTTCTTGATAAGAATTATGAATAGCTCTAATAACTGCTCATTTCTTTAACCGGCAGTGGTCAGAGGACTCTAAGTTCAGAGCATCTGGGAAGAATCCTGATAAGCAAGCCAAGCTTAAACTCATTCATATTTCTTTTTGTTTGTTTGCTTGTTTGTTTGTTTGTTTGTTTGGTTGGTTGGTTGGTTGGTTGGTTTTCGTATGTGTGCTGTACTAAACTGTTCATTTCTTTGCAGCTCCATTCCACTTAACATTTTTTTCTGTTGCATTCTGTTGCAAAAACAGTGTCGCAACACGTGATGCGAAGCTGACTCAGCAAAATTAAATGGACATCTCCGTCTTTTGTTAATTTTCTTTAACGCCTGGTTTTGCTCTATCTGGCAAAACCTTGCTTCTGTCTGAGGTGGTTTTTAGGAATAACTTTGGCTTCAGTCCGTTGCTTGGCAGCAATGCGACTTTCGGAAACCGACTGCTTTTGCTGCTTAACAAAAAGGTGTACCACAAACCTCCCAATCTTTCCTTTACAAGAACTTTAAAGAAAAGAAAAACCATCCTTGTCATACGAATGCCATCATACCCAGGTATCATCATAACGTTAGGCAAGAGCTCACAGTGAAGAGAGGACAAAAGCAGATGAGTAACTAGCAGATTTGACCCAACCAAAGACGGCACAAAACCTAAAATCCCAAATATTTAAAGCCCCAACCCCTCAGGAACCATCATGGGGTGCAACACAGGGCTAACTGAGGAAGAATCAAGGTGTTGTAGTGATAGAGTTGAAGTCCTGACCCTCAGCCTGTTGGATATGGCGTGGTCATTTCTGCTTAAGGGGATTCTAAGAGTAGTTCTGGACAGCGAACTGTAGCTGAATCCATCTCGAATTAGAATTGAAGGTACAAGTGTTTGCACACAACGATATTTCATTAAATGCTTTTGGCAGCTTGTCCTGTACATCAGATACATCAACCAAGGCAAACATGTCAGACCTGTTACCTTTGTGGTGTATTTACCTTAAGCTCTTATGAAGAGACAAAAGGAAAATGGGCAGCAGAGCATCGTGGGTGGGGGCAGGCTCACCGAGCGAGGTATTTAACGCCTGAGACCTGGAGAAGGAAGTGGATGCTCAAGATGGCTCTGCAACAGCTTCTTTGTGGGTTTGCTGGGATCCTTCTGCTCTGCAATGGTGAGGCGGAATATTTTGTGCTCCTGTACAGGATTAAATGATTTGTTCCTACTCAATAGTTGGCTGTGAATCATAGATGAACGTGTATTTCTTTCTAGTGGCTATTTATAGGGCTAAAAACATCACTATACAAATAAATAATCACTATCTAGATATATTGATATTGAGATAAGTTTTTCTTATCTGCTAATCCGATGTGATTTGTTTATATGTTTATTTTTCCCTGTCTCATATTTTAGGTTGTCATTCACAGCAACCAGGTCAGTGCCGTTTAACCATGTCATACGAGTTTTCAACTTTTAGTAGTTGGCACAATGTCCACAGTGAAAGAAAATCTCTTTGATATGCCTTAGTACAAAAGAACTGGCTCCGTGATATTGTTGTTTATTTGAAATTATCAGTCACACTCATCTTTTATGCTCCAAGACTGAGGGAATTGTACTTTTGCCTCTTTTTTTAAAAACGTTTTCAACCTGTTGTGTATTTAATATGCAATTAAAAGTTTGTAATTAAGTTAGCTTTTAAATACATTAATACATAGTCTGATTACAAACCATGTACCATGGGTCTAGTGGTAAAACTTATTTGGTCCTACTAATTCAACATCTCGTGATGATGGCAAAAATGCACACCACAAAGAAAATTGAATAAAAAAAAAAAGCTTGTGTCTCAGGAGCTTCATATTTACTTTCCAACAGTCCTATTTTTTATGTCAAAAGTCATTTTTGTAAGAACACGGTGTGACCCAAAAAGTTTTTCAAGAGACTGGCTAACAATAGCTTTGCCATTGAGCGATCATTTTTCTTAGTTTTGTTCATGTGTAGGAAATTTTTTAAAAAAATGAAGAGTTTTTAACGGTTTCTGTACGTACTTCCATTTTTGCTTGGGTCTCTTCTATTTTCAAAGAATGTGGCAGGGTTTCTGCCACCAGCAGGATTGTGGGAGGCCAGGACGCGTCCCCAGGCGAGTGGCCTTGGCAAGCCGTTTTGAAGAAAGATGGCGGCTTCTTCTGCGGAGGGTCCCTGATCACAAACCAATGGGTGCTGACCGCTGCTCACTGCATCTCACCGTGAGGAATGACCGCGGCATGCTTGCATTTTTGGTCCAGAGGACCCAAACTATTGTCGATGCCAGTCGTTTGCTTGGGTTTTAGCAGCACGTTTTGCTATAACACAATTCATTACACAAGATCGGAGAGTTTGTTGGAGTGTTTTTAAAGGGATATGAGAACTTTAAGGGGCATCTCATGCACTATTACGCCTTCTGCCACCACGGACAGATGTCACTGGTACAGATGTGGATGCATAGGGCACAAAAATGAAGGCTCAGTCGGAAAAGTGAAAGAGCAAAATCCCAAGTCAAACCTCTGGTTTCAACCTATGACGTTCTGTTGATGAATGTAAGCGGAAAAGGTCACAAAAACTTTTTTTTTTTCCAACAACTGCTCTTTCCAGCTTGTAATTATCTGACCTGCCGATGATTCCATAGCAAAGAAAAGAGGTTGACAAAAGAGTTTTGTAGAAGATGAGATTTTAACCTTCCTCTTGTGCTAGGGTAGGCCCCGACCAGTTTTTTTTAGGTTTACCACTAGAGGGAAACACAAGAACAATGTTAACCTTAAACCTACACATGCTTATGATACAGCCACTAAAAGTAAATTCAACTGTTGATGATGTCAGGCTAACTTCTATTCTTTCTTTTTTTTCCCCCATCCATTTAGATTGGACATTTTCAGTGTAGACGTCCATCTAGGTGTCATCAATCGAACAGGTTCCAACCCCAATGAAATGACCCGAGCCCTTGAGGACATCATCTGCCATCCTCTGTACGACTCGGAGACTATGGACAACGACATCTGTCTGCTGAAGCTCTCATCTCCGGTCAATTACACCGACTTCGTGCGGCCGGTCTGCCTGGCCGCGGGGAACAGCACGTTCTACGACGAGGTTCTCAGCTGGGTCACGGGATTCGGCCGTACTGGTAAGCCAAACCGCACACCTTTTTCTCTATTAGCGAGGAACACCTGGGAATTCCATGCGAATGTCTGCGTTTTGAAAACCTCTCCTTCAGGTTCAGGGTCACAACCCGAGATTCTGCAGGAGGTCCGCGTTCCCATAGTGGGCAACAACAGGTGCGGATGCTACTACAAAGAGTCCGGCGAAATCACGGAGAACATGTTGTGTGCTGGATTCACAAGCGGAGGGAAGGATTCCTGTCAGGTGACTACCACTTTTTAGGCTTTGTCATTGTGAAAAGCACCTTAAAAAATGTTTAAAAACTGCTTAGTTTCCCTCAAAGAAACCAGCCATAAAATAAATAAATCGATAAAGGAAACAAAAGTACATTAGGCCGGACATGCCGAATTGTAAATCCAGCTAAATTAAACACGTGACAGATCAAAAGAATAAAACTGAATTCTCATCGACACTTGCATCAGCAGTGGGGGAAGTTTAGCATTAGAAAATGCAACAGCAAAGCTGAGAGCCATACATCAGCCAAACTTTTTTCAGCTTGTGAAATTCACTGTCCTTTGACTAGAATGTCCACTCCAGAAGCCCGTTTACGTTTTTTCCTCCATAAAGCCGACTCTAAACACTGATTTCTTGGCTAAAACTACTAGCCAGAAAAAGGAGCATTTATCTAAAGCTAACTGAACTGGCAAGCAATTTACTAAATGGGAACATTAGCGTACCTTTCAGGGCTTTTTTTTATTTAATATTTTTTTACATAGGTCAAAAAAAGATCCTCAGGAGACATGATTAGCCTATATGACTATTTTGCCCCCTATTTTTGAGTTTTTATCTCTGCCAGGTCACCAATATAAAATAAGTCCAATCTTCGGAACATCACTTTATAATAAAAAATAAAGATATAAAGAAGGGAGAGCTGACTGAATAATTGAGAAACCCTTTAACAGAGTTCCTCTTTCGGACAGGGGGACTCTGGCGGACCGCTGGTGGTCAGGAACAACTCGGCCTGGGTGCAGGGGGGCGTTGTGAGTTTCGGGGAAGGCTGCGCCCTCCCCGAGAGACCTGGAGTCTACGCCCGCGTGTCCCAGTACCAGAAATGGATCAGCGACACGGTCACCGGCATGAAACCGGGATTTGTCGAATACCGCTCTTCTGGCTATGACATGGATGCGTTTTTTGCGTGTTCAACGCCAAGGCCTCCCTATTCCACTCCCAATCCCTATTCCACTAGCCCTCCCTATCCCAGTCCCACTCCCACTGACGACAGTATATTTGGAAGTGGGGAAAACCTCGGCCACTTCTCTTACTTTGCCTCTCTCTCTCTCCTGGCTCTGGCGCTCCAAGTCTTTGCCTGAATCGGCGCGGCACATTTAAATTCCAACACCGACGCGCTCAAGTCAATTCTTTCCTATTTACATTCTGTCCTTTCACGCTTCTCCACTGAGATTTAGCGGAGCGTACTCCACCAGTCACTTTCTCTAAAGAAAACAAATAGACAAAGTCATACCGTCGCAGAAAAAAGAGAAGTCTCAAACATGAGCTTCCTTTTCAAACACAAACATGTTTAGAATAAATGGAGCATCACAAAAATAAGTTGGTTCTAATCTTAAAAAAAACTCTTCAGTTCGAAAATATACTTAAACTAATTCATTGGTGTAAAGAGATCATGTGATAACAGCTGATCTGCTGTCTGAATATCATGAATCTTTTGTTTTGTTTTTTTTTAAATCAAGTTAAATGAAGGATTTGGGGGTTTGGGGTATTTCTGACATAAAAAAAGTTCCACAAACTGGGTCATTTGTCTTTTTCTTTTTTTTTTAAACTCGTTATGCATTTCACTAATCAATATACATACACACAACTCACACTTTAAGAACACATACCAGGAGATACTATTACAGCTTTTATTAGGTATTCATAACTGTCATTCAGCCTAATTTTAGGCGTTCCCTACTGAAACATGAGCAGTGTGTAGTCTGGAATACACACATCTAACGTAAACTGCACTTGAATAAGTGTAAAAAATACAACTTAAGTGTTGAAAAAAAATACAAATAAAATAAAAATCAGATATGGGGGGGTTAAGGTCCTGACATTCTGTATGACTGGTAACCATTTTTTTTTATGAAACCTTGGTGTATTTTTTTCCATGAAGAACACAGTTCTTACCCTCTCTCTCTCCATTCTATTATACTGGGAGGCTGTGGTTTCAACCATGAGGCTGTAATTGTTTTCTTTGCTATTAAAAGCAGAATTCTGAGTAACCAAGTCAAATTCCTGTCTACAACATCATCTGGGGCTAAACCCTGTATGGACAATGCTGGATCTAAGATCAAATCAGTACCTGAAACATGGATTATTTCCTTTTGAATACTCTCCCAAAAATCTAAAATCTTTAAACAGTCCCGAAATATGTGTTAAGTCCCCAACCCGTCCACATCCCGTCCAGCACCTCTCTGAAGTATCACAATACTTTGATGTTATCAAAAAAAGTTATCACTATGGACAAGTTTTATGCAGTTAAAACAAGTTAGACAATTAGAGTCACGTCACTAGACAATAGAGACACATCTAAAAGCAAAGTACACTGTAACTCTGATAAATTGTAGTCCAGTTTGAAACTTCATGGAACCGTCAATTACCACAGAGCCATCATGTAAAACGTACACAACGTGATTGAAGACACAAGACCAAACGGAATCTTATTCGTCCATCCATTGACCGTCTACACTGCTCATTACTTATGAGGTCAAAGGTATCTTTTTTAAGACTAGTTATTCTATCTAAACAAATGACATGTAGGGTATATTTGAAAGCAAGCCACATTCATGGGTATAACATTTATTTTTCTTTTTAAAGGTAACATCTCTTTTTAATGAGAACATTATTAACTGCTGTGTAGACAATTATGACAGTTACAGCTGCATTAGTAGATTCAATTAAATCTGAAATCTATAGAAGAACTGTGGAGATATTAATTACATGTCAATAGATTTAAAAAAGCAACAACTATGATGTGTACATATCCTGCCAACAGGATTATTTGACATGTCATTTAACATTTGGCATTAAAAAACAGTCTGAACTTTAGCAGTTGGTTCTGCTAACCAACTAGTAAATTCTCAATTTGCTCTAGTAGACAATCCAATGGGGAAATCTTTAGATTTTTCAGTTTACTTTTTGTCTGAAAATAATAATAATTCATAGAGTTTATTTATGGAGGGAAAAATTAGGATTATAGTTCATAAATAAAAGGAAGTTCTAAAAGACTCCAAACTACATGATGTAGCATCAGATTTGCTCTGCAAATGTCACGCTGCTCTTTTCACTACAGAGTTCAATAAAGATCACTTGGCAAGATCTTTTTTTCAGTGTTTGTTTTTCAAGAGCAAGGTAAGAAAAAGGAGTAGGACAGAGGATGAAGGAGGATGGGTCCACAGAATGCAGCAGTTATACCAAAAGGCGTGAGGCTTTACAGATCCCGTTTGTTGATTCCTGTATGTTTACGTGGTCTGTGGGTTTTTTTCTATTCTAAGACGGGTTGTACTGAAGAGTCATTTCACTGTACGGGACGCAGGTCAATGATAATAAAGAAAAAAATTGATTGATTGATTGATTAGAGGAATGTTTGATGTGTGGCCAAACTCCCAAACTTAAGTGAGCATGCAAACGTTCATTACGAAGGACAAAGCCACAAACATGTGTTGGTTGGACTAGAGATTCCCCAACTTTTTTCAGCTTCATCTTGTGCTGGGGGCAGAATTTGGTTGAAATAGGTCAGAGGTTGTTGTGAATATGGCAGCTGGAGATCACGTCATCTATTGGCATTCACAGAGGTGGCCGCACATTCCAGTGATCAGAAATCTGGCCTGGAATTTCTATTTTGTGCAATTGCCAAGTTGTAACAAGCAGCTCCATTTTCTAGTTTTATATATATATATATATATATATATATATATATATATAATGTATAATATTATAGTTATTTATGTATATATTTAGCTATATTTCTGTGTGGAATTTTATATATATATATATATATAGACATGTATATGCCGTCTTATTTATGGAGCTAGCAACAAAATAATTTCCCTCTGGGATTATTAAAGTATTTGTGATTCTGATTCTTAAATCATATTTGGACGTTTTCTAAACTTCAACTCTTGAAAATTCTATGAGCAAAATACCAGAAATTCTGGAGCTGGCTTCGTTTTACTGCGTCAAAACCATCCAAACCAACATGTTCCACTTGATTCCTTCATTTACAAGAACCACATTTTTCTCAGAAAGGAGAGGCTATATCTTCAAAGTCTGATGTTCTGGGTGGAGTATGTATAAAAGACAGACGTTTAAATCTGCAATCAGACACTGAAGGAGGCATTAGTAACATGGCTCTTCACCAGATTGTGCAGCTTGCCGTGCTGATCACTCTGTCAGGCAGAGGTAAGAACGAGTTTACATTTTCAGGTTTATGGGTTCTAAATTTTCATAGGAATGTGATCGCTATTCAAATACGTCCAGGTGCCCAACTGAACTTTTCAAGCTCGACCATGACCTGGATGACTGAGAATCTTCACAGATATATTTCAGATAATGGAGGTTCTGCCCGGCTTAAAGGGTCCACATGCCCTTGTTTCTGAGACTGCTACATTGGTAGTTTTAAATATGAACGACACTGTACAAATGCTAATGTAACCCAAGATGTGTTTTCGGAAATTGTTCAGCAATATTGAATGTAACGTTTGTAAATGAAGCAAAGTCATCAGAACAGGTACAGAACATAAAGGTCAGCTTCACGTCGTGGCTAATTTCTTTGTTTTTTTTTAATCCCTACACTTCTGTTCTCTCCTCTTTAGTCCACTTGTTGTGCCATAGATATTTTTGCGCAATCAGCTTTTTGTCATTGTGTATGTCAGCTATGTTGGACCAAAGATTGGCTGAGAAATCCTCACTAAAAATTGGATTTTGGGGTATTACATTCTTCTGGTATTGGCCAACATGGCCTTTATGATTCTTTTCAGTTTTATTTATTTTCCATAAAACTTAAAATGCTAAATCTGTTGTCTTGGAGGTGTTTAGAAATCCCAGGAATCAGGTCACAGTGTTCTGCCTGACTATCTTGTGCTCATAAATCCAGCTACGTGTGACACCCTAACCAGTTTTGTTTGTTTTTGTGCGTGACTGTGTGAACATCTCAGGCTGCCATTTCCAGCAACCAGGTGAGCATATTTAAGTCATCTTAAAAGTTCATGCCGACCCTCCCCCTTTCCTCTCACATGCTGTCCTCTTTAGTAACACTGTAATATTCAAAAGGACGTTTTGGATAATGATGTCAGAACCTGAACTTTGGTTAAAATATTGCATAGTGAGAAAGAGATCAATCTGAAAGTCCGAACTTTATTCAAGAATCTTACTTGCTTGATTATTATTTACTGTCCTAGAATGACACTAATTGTTATTGCAAGTTAAAATGATATCCTTAGTTTTACACTATTGTTGGTGCTGCCAACTCAAAAATCTGAATAGTTGAAGCCACAGTTTGATTGATCCATATTTCAGGCTAGAGAAGAAGTGATTGTGAAGGCCTCCAGGCTGATTTCTTTGATCCAGGAAACAAATGATGTGACTTTCATTTGAAAAATACACTTTTGGGAGCAGGACAACCGGTGGTAAAAGCTATGAAAGTGAGAGGACAGACCATTCGGCATGATTTAGAATGCATAAATGGATCAAATATCTTTATCATCATTTGGTGATTCAGATAATAATTTAGCCAAAAACAATATCTGAATCCTAAATACTTTTAGACCAGCAGAGAAGGCCTTGCAGGCCTGGACGGCACACCACTGTAAACTAAAAGTACAAAATAAGTTTCTAATGTGTAGGGAGAGGGGAAAAAACTCACATGAAAGGTTTTTAATCCCCTTTAACTCGTTTAAACGTTTGGTTCCCACAGCATGTGGCAAATCTGTGATCAACAGCAGAATCTACGGAGGTGAAAACGCTCCTCCAGGACGTTGGCCCTGGCTGGCAATTATCAGAAACGAAAACCAGATCAACTGCGTCGGGTCCCTGATCAACAACCAGTGGGTGCTGACGTCTGCTCAGTGCTCAGTCAGGTGAGGAGTTACGATCTACAGCTCCCAAACACTGCTTGCGTTACATTTGACCGGTGTTCTGTCAGGTCAGCATACCCTGACAGACCAGCGTACCCATAGCCAATACGCAGATTTTCGCTTGCCCCATGCCCGGTCTGACCAGCATACCCATAGTAAATATGCATGCGCCACCTTTAGCAGAAATCTAAGAGGTTAACATTGACAAAGTTTACTAGACTACTTTATGCGTGATACGATAAACAAAAGGTTGTAGTTTAAGGTAAACACACAAACTTACCAGAAAACAACACAGAAAGTCAAGTACTTTTGCTTACAAATTAACTTAGAAATGCCATTTCTAACAATTTCGTATTTAAAGCATGGAAATCCCTGGAAAATTAGAAGATATAAGCAAATAAAAAACGTGGTAAAATTGTACATCGATTTGATCATCGATTGAACTGTTCCTTTAATCCCAACATTGAACAAGATTATCATTACTTTTTTATGTGCTAACTACAACCTTGCTGGTAGTAAGCGTCATGCTCACGTTTGATTCACTTCAATTAATCTGTATCCAAGATGGCGTAATGTCCAAATCAAAATCAACGATTGGCTGGGCGGGAGGTGTGTTTTGTATGGGGATGCGTTTCGTAGATGGCTGCAGGTGCAGCTAGACCCTTCTGTAAACAGACTTTAAACTACCTCAACGCGCGAGTATCCCTTCAGTTTTGTACGAAAAATACACTGTAAACTACCTCAACAGGCGTGTATCCCTTTTGTTATGTACAAAAAACCCATTTAATTACTTATTTGTTGGTGTTTTACGAAAGGTATGGCGATCTGTCGGCTCCCCAAGTGTTCGCTACTTTTCGCAGTTCGCGCATGCGTAAGACTATGGGCATGCTGGTCTGTCGGGGTATGCTGACCTGCCACAACACCGGCATTCTTAAGCGGCACATGCAGCCTGAAGTACAGACGTTAAGACCTTAGTGAGACCAACAGGTTGAACTGCTTTTGAAATAAAAGCCATGTTAGAGGTGGACGTCCACTCGTCAAATGGGAAGGAGAAGAAATACTGGTCAGAACTGAGGAAATGATGAACAACGCGGGGAATGTTGTTAGGTGTCACGGATTTTCCAGCCGGAATGTGACCCAAATCTTGAAGCAACACCTCAGAAGTTGAAGGGGAAATATTTATGTCTTATCCATTTGTGTCTATCTGCCTAAGGTTTGCAAAAAGTGCTTTTTTAAATTATCAAAGAAATTGAATGGTCCTGCTACAAGCACACTTAAGTGACAGGTTAAAATTCATAACATTTTTTTTCTTTTATCTTTAAGCTCAGAAGTCCATCTTGGTGCTCAAAGCAAGTCCGACTTCAACCCTAATGGTGTGGTCCGAAAAGTAGCCTCCATCTCGTGCCATTCTGAATTCAACCTGCTCACCAACGACAACGACATCTGTCTCCTGAAGCTGTCGGCTCCAGTCAATTTCACAGACTACGTCCAGCCGGTCTGCTTGGCCTCAGAAAACAGCACTTTTCACGATGGAGTGACCAGCTGGGTGACCAGCGTCGATTCGAATAGTAAGTCGAGAGAAGATATTTAGGTCGTTTCGAACACTAGTCGTCGGACCGATTGCCTATTCTAAGCTTTCAAATCTTTCCTGTTAGATTATCTTTATGATCGTCTGGTCATCAAGGAGGCAATGTTTCCAGTAGCAGGAAACAACAGGTGCAACTGCTACTTCAGCCGCTTGTACGGACCCGTGTCCGAGAACATGATGTGTGCTGGGGTGGAAGATGGAAGGAACACCACATGTTGGGTAATTCACTCACTGCATTTCTCTATAAAATGTCATGATAACACTTAATATAAAGGGAAAAGGTAATCCTCTAGTTTACGTTTCTCTTTTCCCCTCCTAAAAACCTCAATTTTTAAAAAAAACCAGCAGTACATTGTCTAAAATAAAAGAATCTGTAAGCAACATCTGCTAATTTTGTAAGAACTTTACAACAAGATTGGAAATTACAGAAACCAGGAAATTCCAAAGAAATCAGACCTCCAAAAACTTTAAACTTTGTAATGACTTGGGTCTTATATTAGAGACACTGTAATGAATTCTATAACTTTGGGGGGGGTATTGGACACTTCCAAGGGTGTCCTCTTGGATTAATTGAAGGCACCCAATGACACAATGAAGGAGAGTTGCACACTGGTAGATATCAGCACCAAAAGAATCCTCATGAGTCAACAAGCATCCTTTCTGCTTTTAAAATCATTTAGAATCATGCTTTGAGTGCTTCCCAAGAAACGAAGAAAAACTTTGATTATCCAGTCAAGCAATTAAGACATTTTTAATTGGAATTGTGACTCTACCACAAGTGCTCCTGACATCACTAACAAATGAATAAATGGGGATTTAAGATATTGTGAATGTAATCAGACAACTACAAATATACATGTAACCTATTTTCAGGCACAGGTATGGACGCCTTTTTTTTCCTCTTGAATAATTTCACAGCCAATGGCTAAAATACAATATTGTCCAATGAATAATCATGATAATATCAATATGTTTGTTTTATTTTTTGATACAAAAAAAGCCCCAAGGTATATGAGATCGGGTTTGCTATGTTTCTGCATCAGAACAGTTACAATTTTGGCCAAACTGCACATGTAGAGTTGAAGTCAAAGTAAACGCAAACAAACCTGTGTATAGCAGACTATACGTAGGACATTTTCTAACACACAGACTGGTTTCACAGGGAGATGTCGGGGCTCCACTGGTCACCTTAAAGGGCTCCGTCTGGGTGCAGAGCGGAATTGCGGGTCGACAGTATGGCTGTCATTTTCCTTGGAGACTTTCTGTCTTCACTCGTGTGTCCCAGTACCAGAAATGGATCGCTGAGCGGGTGACCGGCGTGGAACCGGGCTTTGTTTCCTTCATCTCACCAGGAACTGACAGGGACCTGAACTTCACCTGCCCCGCCCCAACAACCACCACCACCACCACCACCACCACCACCACCACCACCACCACCAC
>CAJRST010014446.1:10352747-10367105 GCA_907169785.1 Menidia menidia | reverse complement strand
CACCACCACCACCACCACCACCACCACCACCACCACCACCACCACCAGATTTTTCCCTTACTCCACTCCTGTCATCACGACTGAAGACCAAGACGGGAGTATATTTGGCAGTGGGGAAAATCTCATCCATTCCGCTCTCCACTTTTACGTCCTTACTCTTGTTGTGCTGAGTCAGCTCTTTGGAACCTAACGCGCGACACTGAAATTTGCACTCTTCTTCAGTATATGCGTTTTAGGCACTGTACGCATGGAATGCTTTCAAATCAATGGGAAATTGAAGTTATTTTTTAACTATATACATCATTTGATTTTCAACTTGATTTCTTAAATTTTTTCAGTTTCAGCAGAAAACTCGTGTTTTCTTATAAACTAACCTGAAATGGAAAGGAAGGGCTCAAATGTAAGACTGTCTTCAATCTTTTTTTACTTTTCATAATATAGTCGTTGCAAAGGGAGGGGGTGGGCAGAGAAGATACATGCACAAATAAAAATTAAAAAGTTTATGATGCCATCTCAGCTACATACACCTTAAAACTGAAACTTTCAAACTGAAAACAAATATCTATGGATGCTCATTTTAAATCTATAATCGTCTTTGAATAAACACAGATAATATTAGTTACAATTGTTTTTGATCATTGGTTCTGTGGAATGAATTGACATATTGTAATGAATAAAGTTTACTAGGATTCAATCAATTTTTGTGACTTTTACACTGAAACAGCAGGTGGAACAAGATCTGAATTGATTTGGCAAATACTAAGAACTATTTCGCATTTCAGAAATTTGGATACCCACCGTGCCCTATTTTTCAGTTGTTTTTTTGCCCATAGTTATCAAAGTTGATATTTTACCTTGTAAATAACATCTTTGCAGCCGGCTGCAGCCGTTGGCTGGAAGGTGTAGTCTCTCATCCGGTGCATTAGCAAGAGTCTTTTGGCCACACACCAAGCCCAGAATTCTTCGATATGAAATTAAATGGTTACATAATGGCTTTGTGTTTTTCATTTTTCTACAAGGCCGGCATCCTGTGTTTATGCAAAGGTGCAGATGAGCAAATACAAAAGAAAACCTCTGTGGGACTCGGCCATAATTGAAAAGGTGCTAAATGAGAGAGACGGAACCTGTAAGGACACGGCTATAAATTGACATGCATTAAATAGGAATTAATGACTGTTGTGTCAAATGTTATCAGTAATCCTGAAAAAGGCGGAGGGGAAAAATTAAAAAGCATGGTGAAGACACGATAAACCTGTGCCGCCAGCATGCACACACACACACACACACACACAGACACACACACACACACACAAAACATGCTTCAGAGCCTTTATAGAAACAGCTGGATCACGCTCACCGCTGGAACAGCCTGATCAAACCTAACCGTCACTCTGCCATGAAATCAGAACCAATTTTAAAATGTATTTTTTCTTTAAGTTGCATGGAGCCCCCCCCTTTCTGCTCTATGAAAACAATTCAGTGTGTTGCAGGTGAGAGTATCCCTCCCAAGCTGAAACACTGAAAGACGGTTTGGTTTGGAGCTCCTCGTGGAAGATTAGTAACAGTCTCTCACACACACAAACACACACACACACACACACACACACACAGTCCCTCACACTCTTGTTAAGCTGGCAGGGAGGTGTAACTCGTCCCTGACTGGCCTGCTGGAGCACTCAGGTGAAAAATGACCTGCACTGGGTGTTTATACGCTCATATGCATGAGGCTTCAGTTGATGCCCCTGTGGGTTGGCAAAGGTTTTCAAATGAAACAAAACAAAAAGCGCGCGCTTTTGGTTTTTAGTCATGTTGGGAGGAAAGCAAAAGCTCATTCATGAACACAAAATGCTGTCCTTAACGGGCAACAACAGCACGTTTGTGGCCAGCGTGCATGAAAATGTTCTGGGCTGGGATCAGCTTGGAGCTCAACCGCTCATACTGTTCTCCTCAAACAACAGTTTTACCCCCCCCCCCCCCACACACACACACACACACACACACAAAAAAAGGGAAATCAAATTTGAATGTGAATATGGGTTCCTTTTCAGTCCATGATTCATCATAAAATGTGATAATCACAAATATTCCATTCCTGTCCTTAATATGAGAGGAGATTTTGTCCAATATCTGGCACAGTATGGCAGCTAAACCTTTACATGGACGGCCATTTTACATGAATTTTGTCAATGCAGGTTTTAAAGGAGGTGCTCATTTTAAACGACGGGACAAAAATTAGGAGAGGTCATATCTATCAAACAAGTACGGTAATACACAAGGTTTGAAGAACACCACAGTTTTTAGGTGTCGTGCAATTGTTCCGTTTAGGTCATGACAAGCATTAAATAAAGAATTGGTGACAACAATTCTGGCAAACATCTGCTTTGTAATCCACAGTAACTGAGCGTATTGTTTTCAGATGTTTCAGATTGTGAATGGTTGGAGCCACAGTTAGCATAACCGATAGCTCCATTAGTCCTGATTGTTAGCATCGTTTGTAGACAAACACTAACCCACCTCTCCACCATCTACATGGTACCTGCCTTTTCCAAATTATTCTACAAAATACATAACACATGAGTGACTAAAAAGTAAAACACAGATTGATACATTCAGTGCCTGTGCAGGATTAATCTCCAAACAGACAACCTCACTTGCTAAAAAAAAACAACTATTATTTACCCACCAATTACAAAATAGTTTATCCTTTTGCCTTTCGTGGCTACAATACGTCCATTAATCACATTTTCTTCTCAGCAAGTGTTGTTGTTGAGCCATTTTAGCTACAACTAAACAGATACATAAAATAAAAAAATGTGTGACTATCAGGCTTCAAAATGGTGTTTGGATGGATCGTTTCCCAGTTAGTTGAGAACGTTCAAACAACTTACCTGTGTCTCTTCCTCTGCAGGGTGTTCAGGCTAAAAGATTCCCCAGGGATTGAACACCTTTTTTTTTTTTTTTTTTTTTTTTTGCAAAGTGAAGGGGGGAATGAAAGTGATGACTTTACAGTTTGGTGTAGAAAATGCATTTTAGATATTAGTGATAGCTAATGTTTGATATGTTTCGACATGCTAATTGCTAATTGCAGACGTTTGTTGGTATATATTTATATGTGTGTATGTGTGTGTGGACATAAACACATCTATGGTTGTTTCCCCTGTTGATAGTATGTCTTAATTGAAGTGGAAAGTCGCCTATGAAAAGGATGTTGGTTCACATCTCTCCAGAGAGACGCTGATGGGATTCCATGTTACCTGTGAGACAGGGCTTCTTTTCCTAACTGGTTCGATTTTGATGGTGAATAAAAACCCGGTGGGTCCACACCTTTTCTCTTCCTCACTCCTGATTTATCCAGCCGCCAAGGTGATAGATGACACCACATGGATCTATATCTCTAGTTTTCTGTCTTTAAACAGATATAAGAACTTGCTCAAACTTGGTGTGATGATCATTATCATAATAACTAGTCTGTATTGGAAAACATGTGTTAAAAAAACGTTTGCACCATTTACCATTCTGGCCCAAACAGTTATTTTTAATTGGAGAAGAGCTTTCTTGATTTACGTACCAAGTTAAGTCTAAGCAGAAATTAGAGTTTTCTACGCATTGTTTATTGATAATACAGACTTTTCCTCTCTCCCTGAAAAAAAATCATTCAGACACTTTCGATGTAGACAAAGGGATTTTGGAAAAAAGTGAAATACGATATGATAACGGTGATATGGTATTTTATCAAAGTTTTTTGTTGGTCCCTGCTACTAAGTCGCTTTGTATAGTGTTACCATCTGACTTTCCATCATTTTTTTAAAGCGACCACACGTTAGACAACAAAGAAGCAAATCCTTTTAGAATTCAAGAACTCCAAACTTTATTTAGATAAATAATTGCACCCCACTTTTTTTTTCTTTTTTGCTTAAAATGACAGCCTTAACGTGTGAAAGTTAGACCTTGTTACTGCTGTAGTTCAGTTATCTGCTTCCCTTCTGATTCCTGCTGCTTTTACCCACTGAAGAATGTCAAAGTGGCACTTGGAGTCATTTTTACCTTTTACATGTTACATGCAGAGCAGTGATTGCTTTTTCTTTTTCAATCTCTACAACTCTAGCCCCTGCATCCATATTCATTGAGCTCTTTCAGGTTCTCAAACAAATCTCCATCTCCAGATGCGCTGTTGTTTTGGCTCATCCATTTTCTCGTCTCCCACCCTTGTCTTCCGGTGCCTAATCCCTCTTTCCTCTGACAGTGGGGGGCTGCCCTTTCCTTTTCTTTGCATCCAGTCGGGGAATGCTAATGGCCTAAGAGCTGAGGCAATTAGCAAACAGCAAACGGCAAGCAGACAAGTGCCCGCAGACCCTGAACGCACCACGCGCCATCGAGTGAGATGGAACACAGAAACGCCTACGACACAAAGAGCTGCATGCATGATGTCGATTTTTGTTTGGGCAAACCTTACAGTGCAGACCGAGAAAGCAAACGTTCTCAATTGGAAAGAGTAAAAATCATTGGTGGATCAGGGATTTCTTTTTCTTCGGTTTGTTTCTGCGGTTCCAAATTTCTGTCAAATCTCTACAAAAGCAGCCCTAGAGAAGATAAGCCACAAATCTTTTTTCAAGCCCACCATAATCTTTCTAAGAAAACGTATATGAACAGGATGAAGTGGCTCATTCATTAAACTGCAGTCTGCAACGTTCTCGTTCGAGATGTGCCGATTGGATTGTGAGCTAGTCGTGCAGTGAGAGATAAAGAGAAGCCACCAAGGCCTCGGTGTGCTTATCGTGGAAGAAAATGTACCGCGGCATTACTGTTCTTGCTAAAAGCATCAACATAATAGATTTTCTTTTTTAGCTCACAATAAAGCTGTACGTCTTGAATTCCTGGGCCCGGCTGTAGCTCCCCATCCCCCGATCGAACGTAAGAGATTCTTCCTCAATTTCAACTTCCCCCGCGAATGGAACTGCAGACATTCTTCACCTGATTGCAGATTATTCGGCTGAAATGGGGCCCGACCCCAGCGAGCGGCTCAATCACGACTACTCTGAGGGCCCTGAATGTCTCTCAGTATTCCCGTAATGGTCTGAGCCTGGCCAGTTTAACATTTTGAAACCAGGTTCGCATTGAACAGCCGTAGATGTGACCGACCCATCGCAATCGGGCAAAATGAGACTGGAGATTGCTCCGATTTTTTGGTCTCCTGGTCTGAAAAGGGTCATTTGAGTTATAAAGATGAGATAAAAGTTGTTTAAGATTCTTTAAAAAAAAAATTAAAAAAAACTTTTACAGTATGTGGATACGTGTCGATACCAATTTGAATAATCATATGAAACGCAAATAAATTGTACTGTAAATTAGGAATGCAACCTTGCCTGCTCAGCCTTTTTTTCATGACTGTACACTGCTGACAGAAGAGAAGTCCGTTTCCAGCCCCGTACTGATCAATACCTCGTATCCAATTTGGCAGCGCGGGTTTGGATGCTTATCTGGCGAGCCAAATGGACCCAATCTGCAGCAGGGACGCTTTAATCAGGCTGAGTTATTGGGGTCTGTGGCTCCGAGCGCACTCCTGGGAACAAACGCACCCCTCAGATCTACACGCTCACACGCACAATCCAGCCAATCAATCACTTTAATTCATCTAGCGAACAACAGGGGGAAAAAAAAAAAATCCTCTTTTTGTAATTCACATTCAAAAGCAGATTTCTGCACTATGGATATAAAACCCGCAAAAACGTCAAGACCCCAGAAGAATTTAGTTTAAAATTTTTCAGAAGCTCAAGTCATAAATCAATTACTCGGGTACCTAAAAAGCAGAAATCCTCCAGACAAACTTTCCCCGAGTAGGATCCACCCAGGTACAAAATGACTTTCCCTTGGGTTGGACCAGTTCTTAGAAAGTCTCAGGTCTTTATTTTTTCCCCTTTCGTCATAGCAGTGAGCTTATCTGCTCCAATCACTGAAGAGTCAGAGAATAACACCAGCAATAAACCAACCATAGAACAGTTTTCACAGAAAAGAAACAAAATATAGTCTTGTTTCAAGCCAGTGACAAAATTCAGTCACTCATTGGATTGGAACAGTATCAATCCACCACTCAGAAAAAAAAGGGGAGAAAAAAAAGTCCAACCAAAACTGATTTAATATTTACTGTCCTTGAATTAAATTCAAAGAAAACTTTAGAGGTGAATTCACTTCTCCAAAAGTAAATGTTTTAGTCCCTTAGCAATGTGCCTGCCCCTTCATTCTAATAATACAAGCACACCAGATAAAGTGCTTCAGTTGTATTCATCCCAAAATCTAACAAGAAAAAATAGTCAACTGATTTTCGGTCAATTAAAGCAGCGATTTTCACTGCAAAGAATGACTAAAGTCCAACCTGAAAGCACCAGATGGCTTCTGCTGTGTATAAAAATAAATAAATAAATTTTAAAAAAAATTTAGGTGCAAAAAGGCTCAACACTGCCCTCTCATGGCAACGCTGCACAACTGCATCCAGCAGTTATCCGATCGAAGACAAATTCCACAGGCCTTTAACCAAAATACAATCTATTTTCCCAAAGAGTGAATTGAAAACCCATTTTCAATCAAATATATACACATATATATATAAAAAGTAAAAAAAACAACAACACTTTATTTTAAGAGTACACATGACAGCCATTTAAAAGCAGCACAGCTTCATCTGCTCTTTTGTACAAATAATTACTGATATTAACATGATAAAGACTGTACAACTTCAGAAAATACATGCATAGATGCCAACGTCAACATTGTAGGAAAGCTTTATAAAAACATGTGGCGCACTGCATAATTCACCGGTAAAAGTTACCAACCTCTCTTTAATATAAACATTAAACTCTGCATGAACTAAGATTTTTCTGCCCTTTAAAAAAGACAAAAAAAACTAAAAGAAATGCCAAACAAGGTTTAAACCAATGCCAACCTAAAATAAGCTTTTAACTTGTTGATAAATGCCCACGTTAAAAGAACTTTGTCCAACTGGGGTTATGTTTTTTTTTTATTTCCAATTTTTTTCTCCATGGAAGATGGACTAACCAACACATATAAATATTAAAACATATTTACAGGTAAATTATGTACAGTTTGTTGTCACCCTGCTTCGGTTTGGACCTTTTTACGGCTTAGGGGATGGTTAACGCTTTCTCCAAAGCATCCATCTCAACCAGTGGCAGAGACGCCACTTCAAAAAACACCCTGGAAAAAAGAAAAGTCAGAGTTTCACTACATTTTTAAGTTAATTAAAAAATTCTGGGTTTAACCTAAAAGGATAAAGAGTTAAGCATTCTTTCATCTTCGCAATAAGGCTAAAATTAGAAACATCCCATCTCAGAGCGAGCCAGAGCAGCTAGGAACGCATTAAACCAAGGTTGTTCTTTATTATTATTATCGGGATGTTCCAAAAACAATTTCCAACGTTGTCATGCAAAGGAGAAGGAAAGATGGCATTTCTCCAGTTTTAGCTTCTATTATTGGTTCTATGGGTCCTAACTGGCTGCATCTGTGAAGTGCTGAGAGGTCGCATTCATTTGGATTTGGCGCTTTGTGCGAATTTCATCTGACTTACTTGTGAGAGTATTTGTTCCTGATGGCTCTCATTTTGTCGTCGGCGGGGGATAAGAACATCAGGTAGAGCCGTCGGACCACGGGCGCCAGGTCTGACGTCCGATAGCCCGAGTGGAACTGGAGGATGGGGGTCTGCGGGACGAGAGAGGGTTAGGGCTAATACGACTGGATATCCACCCCAGACATTTTCTCCGAGGATGACCCCCAAAGACGAAGAAGACCCCTGACGAGGGTTGTCACGATACTAAAATTTTCAACTCGATACCGATACTCGGGAAAATACTCGATGCTCGATACCATTTTCGATACCACAAGGATAAAAACAAAGACCCCAAAATTTAACTGAATTGTGTCTTTCATTCCAAACTGACCTGTTACTGATGTTAACGTGACTGGTGGCCCACATTAATGACCCTAACCCTAACCCCTCCAGCCTTCATAATTGAGAAATAAATATTTTTGGGGTAAACTTGTTTGGACTTATTGTACAAACCTATTTAATATACACTATTTTATACATTTTTCAATTAATGTCTATATTGCCACGAAGCAATTACGATTTTCTTGCCTGGGATCTTCCTATTGGTGACCTAATCAAAATGGCCGACTTGGATGTGGGCGGAGTTGGATATGTACTTGACTAATGGTAGCGTGTTATTAGTAGCCATTAGCCGCAGCTAGCAAGGCTAACGTCTTGTTAATGATCATAAACAACACACGGGCTTGCGCGGTGGTATCGATACTTTTGAAAATGAGTATCGTATCCGGATACAACATTTCGGTATCGATACTTTTGACAACCCTACCCCCGACAGAGCCAAGACTACTGCCGCTGTGAAAAACCCACCCAGCCTCCCAGGTCTTTGGAGACCAGCGCCATCAGCAGGCAGGCCGACGCCAGCAGGGAGCCGCGCTCCGACACCAGGTCCATCTCCATCAGACTCATCTCGCAGAAGTAGCGGGCCAGAGTCAGCGTGTCCATGCCGGCGCTCACACACTGCGGGGGGGGGGGAACAAAATTTAGAGCTGGGCGCCCAGAGGGTGTCTTCTAGGGTTGTCACGATACTAAAATTTTCCACTGGATACCGATACTCAGGAAAATACACGATACTCGATACCATTTTCGATACCACAAGGATAAAAACAAAGAGCCTAAAATTTGACTGAACTGTGTCTTTCATTTCAAACTGACCTGTTACTGATGTTATCGTGACTGGTGGCCCGCATTAATGACCCTAACCCTAACCCTATCCCTCCAGCCTTCGTAATAGTGAGAAATAAATATTTTTTGGTTAAACTTGTTTGGACTTATTGTACAAACCTATTTAACATCCGCTATTTTAACATAATATTACGGATAGAGTTTAATTCAGTGTTTGCTAGATTACTTTCACTATTTTTACATTAATGTCTATATTGCCATGAAGCAATTAGGATTTTCTTGCCTGGGATCTTCCTATTGGTGACCTAATCAAAACGTCCGATTTGGATGTGGGCGGAGTTAGATATGTACTTGATTAAGGGTAGCATGTTATTATTAGCCATTAGCCGCAGCTAGCAAGGCTAACGTCTTAATGATCATAAACAATGTAAATAAATCTATAAATAAATTCAGAGAGAAGGGGCGCTGCGCCGGTGGTATTGATACTTTTGAAAATGAGTATCGTATCCGGATGCAACATTTTAGTATCGATACTTTTTCCGAGTATCGATGCTTTTGACAACCCTAGTGTCTTCCCCTCGCACACCTTGGCGTAGCGTCTGAGGAACCGGTAGGGGATGGGGATGTTGATGTCGAAGGACAGCGCCTGCAGGATGCTGGCCTCCATGGCGATGAGCTCCTCCCGTCTGTAGGCGTCGTCGCAGATGTACAGGAAGTCCTCCACGCACGGCGGGCTGCGCTCCTGCGGGGCGCGTTCACACGTCACTTCAAAGCAGCCCCCCCAACGGCCCCCCTCGATCTGAGCCTCCGCTAAGTCGCGAGGAGCGAGCGGTCACCTCGAATTTGGAGGCGATGAGCATGGCGGTGGAGCCCACCAGCTGCAGCATCTCCTTGTGCACCGGGGTCTTGGACAGGTAGTGGTCCGTCATCTTGACCGCCAGGTACAGCGTCTCGTGGTACAGCTCAAAGTTTTCCTGTGCAAACGGGGGAGGGGGCAAACATTGATTTCGGTGAACAAAATCTTAATATAGGCGCTACGACCAAGTCGCATACAGTGTGTGAAACATGTTAAAGGTTAGGTCAGGTGACATCTGCTTAAAAAAATGTCAAAAACTTCTGCACCTAATGCAGCCGTCACGTTTAATTGCTCAAGCAATACATTTTTTCGCATTCATTTTTAATTAGATTTTCTTGCAAAGCCTTTCTCATGTTTTATTCTATAAAAAAAATGAACATATAAGTTCAATTAATTTAAAATACAAGCATCTTCATAACTTTTTATGATTTTTTTTTATTTCCAGAATGCATTCTGCAGCAACTGGCAGCAGTAAAGCTGCCGAAAGCCGCTTTAATTCTATATACTTTATGGTATAATATAGTTTTATGCCATCAAGTACCCATTTAGATCCTTAATATACGTTTAGGCTATCCAAATGACGCCCGTTTGTACATTTTGTTTGGACGTTTTCTGAGGAGACAGCAGCTGATCAGCGATGGAGAACTTGAATCTGTGCGGGATAGCGAGGTGGGATCTGTGGGCTTTAAGTCAGACCACAAAAAAAGAGCCGAGAAGACCCAACGAGAGGGACCTCCCACCGGCAGAACTCACCTGTACCTCCACCAGCCAGTCCACCAGGATGGCCCTCATCTCAGTGTTCAGACTGGGCTGCTTGGACATGTAGTTTTCAAGTACGAATTTCTCCTGCAGATAGTAAAAGAGATGACCTCATATATCAAGTACAAGTCTCTGAGGCGGCCTTTTCGGACGTTGTAAAAAATGCTAAGTGTGGTAGAAACTAGGGTTGTCAAAAGTATCGATACTCAAAAAAGTATCGATACTAAAATGTTGTATCCGGATACGATACTCATTTTCAAAAGTATCGATACCACCCCCCTTTTCTCTGATTTATTCATTTATTTACGTTGTTTATGATCATTAACAAGACGTTAGCCTTGAATTGCTAGCTGCGGCTAATGGCTAATAATAACGCGCCAAGATTAATCAAGTACATATCCGACTCCGCCCACATCGAAGTCGGCCATTTTGATTAGGTCACCAATAGGAAGATTCCAGGCAAGAAAATCCTAATTGCTTCATGGCAATATAGAGATTCATTTAAAAATGGTGAAATTAATCTTTCAAACACTTAATTAAACTCTATACATATAATTATGTTAAAACAGTGGATGTTAAATAGGTTTTTACAATAAGTCCAAACAATTTTTACCCAAAAATATTTATTTCTCACAATTATGAAGGGTGGAGGGTCAGGGTTAGGGTTAGGGTCATTAATGTGGGCCACCAGTCACCATAACATCAGTAACAGGTCAGTTTAAAATGACACTAACCTGTCAAAATTCAGTTAAATTTTGGGGTCTTTTTTTTATCCTTGTGGTATCAAAAATGGTATCGAGTATTTTCCTGAGTATCGGTATCGAGTTGAAAATGTTAGTATCGTGACAACCCTAGTAGAAACACCTCGGTGAGACTCACCTCTCTCTGCTTAAGGTAGTCGAAGATGTCTTTTGCGTACTCGGGACACATGTAGGGGTCCTCGGAGTTCTCAGAGTCTATGTCAAACTCCTTCGGGATCTATAAAGACGGAAAGACGTGAGGAAACGCAAATTGGACTTGGATTCCTGGCCACACTCCTTTCCCTCCCGACTCACATTTTGTCTCTGAAGGTGCGATGGCACCGTTCGGGCAGCAGGGGGCGGAGCCTCCACAAGTTCTTCCCCCGGTGCTGCCACATCTCCCAGCGGATTCTCCTCCTTCCCCTCTTCCTCCTCCGAGTCGGTCTTTTCCTTCTCAGTTGCCGTTCCCTCAGAGCTGACGGAGGATGACCTGCAGAGGGGCGAGAGGATGAGAAATTTAATTCTTATGCCACTAGGAGGAGAGGCACAGACTGAGGTAATCCGACCTAAAAATGACTTAAGGGTGAGAAAAGGCATACTTTTTCAAGTTGGCTTGGTTCTTTGCAGACACCAAGGCAGGATTGGTTTTTCTCAGAGCCTTCTTTCCACCTTCTTTCTTCTTCCCTGGAAGGCTGAGCTGAACCTTGTGAGCCTGGGAATGCATAGATGGGATATAAAGTTTAAAACGACACGAGGTCTGATATGGCACAGGGAACCAACTCAACTGATCAGTAAAGATTCCCTCAAACATCTTCACAATTAAACTTGTTTTTTTTTCTCAAAAGAAGAATCAACACACCTGACATATTTCTTTGAGCAGTTATCCAAAAATAAATAAATAAATAAATCCCAATTTGGGGCAATTGCCAGCAGTAAGGCTTAAATATTTAGTTCATAGCTTTCCCACCCTCAATGAGGCTAATGTATCATAGCACTGCAGAGAGAAAAATACAAAAAGGAAACTTTGTCTCTGGCTGTGTGCCATTTTGTGAAAAATATCCTAGCTGAGAAGTCACAACCAGCCAAAGTCCAGGAGCATCACCAACACCTGCCATGTTTTTCTCCTGGAGACCATTACAACCAAACCTTAGAGCTTGTGATGGTTAGAGCAGACCAGAGAAAAAGTTCAGAAAAGGAGAATGGTGTAAACCCTGGTATCGGCAAGTTCAACTAAATCCAGTCTATGGAAGAAATAAATCTACATTTTAAAAATGAAACGTTTTAGGCATTGCAACAATCTAGTAAAGCGTTACATGACCATGGGTTTACGGGCTCAACAACAGGTTGATTTTCTAATAACTCACCTGGCAAATTTGAACTTTGTGACAAAATATATGAAAAAAATAAAATAACCATATGAGCTCAGGTTTATTGGGAATTTAGCTGTCGACATTTAATCAGAAGTAACAAAAATGCAGAGAAATTCCTCTGACTTTGAATGAAGAAATGCAGAAATCGACAAATAAAATACAAAAGGTTCGATCCACCTTTCATAGAGAACCTTTTTACATAGGCTGCCTCAGCCATTCCAAGTGTTTCTACTTTTTTCCTGATATAACTGTGAGGCTTTGAAGTCAATACTGAGTAAGAAATAAATCAAATAAATTTTTAAAAAGGTCAAAGACGTGTACAGCTCTAACTTCAGAACCAGAAAAATCCATAAGACTTACATTGGTGATGTCAATAAAAGCTGTCCTCTTCTTTGGGGCTCCATGAGGAGGGGAGGAGGACCTCTTCACCTGGAGGCCTTCCTCCTAAGAGGAACACACACACACACACACACACACACACACACATGAAACAACAATAGAATAAATACATGAACAGGGTCTAACCACAAACAGGTACTGGTCATTTGAGGGGGAAAACGCATTGCATGGCTCTAATACCACCCAGTTCATGCCCTGCGTGGAACGTGGACGTGGTGTGGTGTTGTGATTTAAGAGGGAAACGCAACACAACGAAAAAGCACGTCATCTCGTTCGTTTTTTTTTTTTTTTTGCATTTTTATTTTTACCTGATTTTCAGACCCTTGCTGGTTCAGCTTGGGGATCCTGCTCACAGCAGCAGCGGCCGTGGATTTCTTCCCTCTTGTGAACGGCATCCCTGACTCCTTCCTGTAAACAAACACACGCGTATATGAGACAAATGTCTTAAAAAAATAAAAAATAAATAAAACGACATATTTGGCAGAGTCGTTCAAAAGAAGCCCAACGCTGCCCGCACGTTTTATCCCAGACCCGGGTGGGGGTTAACTCACGTCAACGACGTCCGTGCTCAAAAAGCAGCTCGAAGTGAATGTTTTTCCCCGTCCTAATGCGAGTTGTCGTCTTGGGGAAAATCCAGTTTACGGTTAAAAGAGGCTAAAATGCGCTTTTAGCGGCGGTACATGTCCCAGGTTGGCTAATTGGCTTCTTTAGCAGAGCGCAGACAAAAGTCTTTCAGCTGAAAATCTAAATCTCCGGCGCCTGGCTCCTATTGGCTACAATTCGACCAAGATAGACCAATCAGAGAGTCGCTAAGGATGCAGCTTCCAAGGGAGCGCTTGTTTTATCGTAATTACTCCGCCCGCTAGCAAAACGTCAAAAATAATAAGTACACGAAGAGGACCCGCTGTCGACAATTGATAATATTTTTTAGAAAAAACGTACTTATACTTTTAGTATGTCATGTAAAAATCAGTTAACTACACGTCCAAAATTATTTCATGTACAAGATATATCTACGCGCGTTCCAATATTTGGAGAAATCCATCAACCCCTCGAAAGGGAGGAGCATTTCAGAATTTCAAACCTACCAACCAACCAATAGAAATGTAAGCACTGAGAGACGCTTTATGCACCACCCAAACATGCTTCACTTTTAGAAACGTCATGAGGAAAATGAACAATTGTATCCATCTGTCAACATAAACATGTCGCCCAAGGCGTTTGCCGAAATATATTTTAAAACACATATAATTTCACCAGCAACAAATGATGCGCATTTATTGGCAACCTGTGTTGTTTTTAATTAATTTATTTGTATTGTGGCTCAGTATTTCAGAATTGGCAATGTAAAAAAAAATGTAATGCCCCCAAAATGTTAATTTTATGAGCTGACTTTTCTGGTCCTCTCCGTCTGATATGGGCATTTCTGAAAGAAATACTGAAAAAAACATACATACATACATACATACATACATACATACATACATACATACA
>CAJRST010014446.1:10335999-10352737 GCA_907169785.1 Menidia menidia | reverse complement strand
ATACATACATACATACATACATACATACATACATACATACATACATAAGTAGATCTCAACCACCTTCTCATCTGGATGGAGATGGTGCGTTTGTTTTCAATTACAATTTCAGTTTCTTTTCTAACACACAACCCTTAAGCCTCACAAACTGAGACCTGTTTATCCAAAATAAATCCAAATGAAGTGGAAGTGTTTGCAAGTGTTTGCTTCCTTACAGTTTCTGCAGTTTCTTACAAATCACTACAGGCTGGAGGCTTGATCCTAACCACGCAGTCTGCTTGTTCTGGCTCTGTTTTAAAAGTCTTTTCTTCACTGGACTGTAGGAGACATACAGTCTCAAGGGGGCAGCAGAGGCTGTCTCATTGTGTCCACAGGGGGCAATCTCTATCAGGGTTGTGTTTACATCCATGGGTTAGATAAAGGGTGGCATTATGGAGGCGTGACAGAGAGGATGTAGGCATAGATAGGGTGTGAGGTCTTTAATGGTGGGGGTTGGCTGAGAGCTGAGAAGTTATGCATTTATTTCAGGGGATTAGGTTCAGAACACAACTACACGTATGTGTAGTCATAGGCTTAATGTTCTTATATTTAGGCTATTTTGAAATATTCAATGTGTGGGCAGTTTTTCCTTCCGTTGTCAGAAAGCTAAAAGTATCAGAGTTTTTTAAGTAAAGAGAAGTCAATTAAGATCATGGGAAGTTTTGGTTGCTAAAATCATTTCCATACTTTCCCCCTAATGAAATACTGACTTTAAAGACACAAAATAACCACCAAAGTAACTTAGAGGCGATGTCTGTGCATTAAATTCAAATTGACTACAAGTACAGTGGTCTCTGAAAAAAGAAAAATGGACGTATTTCTATCAGTTTGGTATCTGCTCCTCCCAACCAGCAGACATCTTCGTAAGGAGTCAGGTCTGATTCTTCATGAGGAAGCAAAGTTGACCGTCATCCCAGGAAGGGTCAACACAAATGCTCATATTCACCATTTAAAACTTGTGAAAATGTATAAGATGCCACAAAAGCTAAAGCAAAAGCCAGGTGGACTTCAGGTCTGTTTTCCAAGTTGGGCGTTTTTTTCTGTAAAAAGGAGTTCCAAGCAATCCAATGAGCCTGACACATCTCCAGATGTGCTCAGCCTTTAGCTATGGATGTTTGTGGATGTTGTTCAGCCGAGAAAACAGCCAAAATGAAAGTCATGTACAAGTTGCACAGATAGAATTCCATGATGATCTCAGTTAACCTGCTATTAAAATACCTGAGATTGGAGTTGTTTGAGAAGTTGATTTAATTAGCGCTGAGTTTAGCTTGCCCCAGAAATCTGAAAGTGTTTTGACCACAGTTCGAGAAGAAAAAAAAACAGCAGTTTACCCAAACAGTTTAAATAACAATAATGAAATAGAATTAAGTTAAAAAAAAAAGCTAAACATCCACATGTGGTGGGGAATGAATATTGGCCAGAGTTGTATTTCTAGTAGATGCATATGCCTGTCATTGTGTGTGGCGGCCTGCATGCATTTGTGTAATTCCATTACGCAATCACACAGATCTGAAATTACTTTTAAATTGTTTTAAATGATCGTGTTGAGCAACAGGCTCACTGATACAAAGATAGTCATTTCCTGAAGTGGAGGGGAAAGAGCACAGCGGGCCTACTGGGGCCCACAACTCCGAGTTACTGCAGCAACAGTTTGGATAATAAATAGTCATAAAATTCTTGATGACGTGCGTCCACCCGGAGGGCAGGACTGGGATGGACAGTGGGGGATGCTGGCAGCTATTGTCAGAAGTTGGGGATCTGATTCTTGTCTGAGACATAGGAAATGAGGCCATGAAGTGTTTGAGTCTTATTGAGAGAAATAGGGAAACATTAGATTAATGCAGTCTGACCCTCCCTACATAACTTCCCTGAAGTTATGTAATTTCTCGCTTAACTGTCTAAAGGCCGTATTTCCTCTTGAGGAGAGGGTATGTTTAATCCCAAACAAAAACACAGACTCCCCCATTTACTGTATCTTAACAGGATATTGAGTGCGGTGGGATCTGGCATCACCTGAAGACTACTGAGATATATCGCTATATATCGAGATATATCGCTGCTCATCAGTGCTTTTCTCCCCTCCCCGGCTGGCTCGTCCAGGCCGAAAAGCTTTCACGTGAAAGAAACCTCTGCCAGATTGTTCTCCGCGTCTCCATCAGAGCCGCGAGGAATACTTGAGTCATTTGTCAGACTGGTTGTAGCTGCTGAGACGTCCAAAAGGGTGGAGTTTGGATGCTCCGCTCGGGGTCATGGAGGTAGTATTTCACAGAGTTACCCAAAACCAATCAGACTGCACTGGCTGCCAGAATAGCCATTCGTGGAATGCACAAATTGAGGATCTAAATCTCTCGGCAGATTCTGTCTCGAGCTCTTTTTTTCCCCTCTTTACAGAAGTCTAAAGGGAACCGTTGTGCAGTTTACTCACATACAGTAACCGGATACGAGAGATTCTGGTGACTTGTGACCTTTAATAATTCAGTTGTTGAACATTAATCACGACATACGACAAAACGCTGGCCAGTAATGAATAATTCTATTGTCCATATATGGATATAATCTGGGGTTGTACGGTGGTGTGGTGGTTAGCATCATCGGCTCACAGCATGAGGGATACCAGCTCAAATCAGCTTATCGGTATATTAATTCACAAAGAACTGTCAAGCTCTGCTTAAATTGGACTTCTTGAAACTCGTGGAATGTTTGAAGCTTTCCCAAAAGAAACAATTAAATCCTATTTGCAGGTTTTTATCATTTTTCTCCAAGACTGCGAGATAAGCCTTTTTAACTTGACCTAATATGAAGCTACTGAGTTCAAAGCAAACACAAGAAACTTGTGCCACAAAAAAATGGACCAGACCCTCTGTAGGACTAAGAGTTGCTTCCACCTTCTGAGCTGCCATTCCTGGATTCTCTTTCCTCCCCCTGGTTAGGCTTGGAACGACCATACTAACTATCACATTTTGACCCCAAGCTGATAAAAACTCTATCCTAGCGTTACAGTTACTCCTCATTTAAACGCCTCTAGTAGACTAGATACTGGGAGCTATATCTTTCCCATGTAGTGCCAAAGTATCTAAACATCTAAAAACACCTGGCCACTTCCCTAATGTAAAAGCTAACTGACCTTTCCATTTTCTATTCTATAATTTCCTCTATTTATGGAGATGCTTCTAGAGATTTTATTAATTCCCTCTATTATTATCCTCATACATGACACTACTGTTTCTGAATGCTTCTTTTCTATACACTTCTTATCTAAACACTTTGAGGCGCTTTTAATTATGTTCTCAATTGTTACCCTTATTTTCACTAGGTTACAGCGTTTCTTTTTACATGTCAAAGCTCTGCAAAGCTCAATTATGTTCCAGGGTCATCACCAAAGGGGGGTTACTCCATCCAACCGAAAACGCTGTTGCTGTGATAGCCAGATGAAACGGCTCGTTTGTCCTTTCGGCTCCTCTTCCTTTTCCAGATGCTATCGCTACAAAGCAAATTTGCCTAAATCTGATTAGAGGCTGGTTTGGCAAGGCTTTCCGGAATTTCTTTTTTTTTTTGCTCTAACAAAGATAGCGACTGCTACTGTCAGCTACTGTCTCATCTGAAAATGTCATTCTCCAGGACACTTTCAAGGGATGTGCTGTGTTAAACGTTCCCTCTTTCTGGTCGTTGTTGCATTTATTTAGGTGTCTGAGGTCACCGGCGAATGCGAAACCCTGAAGCTCAACCTTGGTATGTACTTTTAGTTTCAATTTGTTGGAAAGAACTTCAGTTCAGGAGCCAATCTATTGGTAATTTTCAAAAGTGCATCACTCCATAAGACAACTCAACCTTCTTTACAAAGCCTCAACCTCTATGAGAGAAATGTATGTATGAAGTATCCCAGAAAAAAATCCTCTGCCTTTAAGTGAAAATGATGCATTCATAATCTTAGAACCTTTTGCTGTCAATTTCTGAAGGACTAGTTTGATATCAGAATGATTTATAGAGGAAAACTTTGTTCCAGAGCCTACAGGTGACATCTTTGAATGAATCATTTTAGTTTTTGCTTTTACTTTAAAAGAGAAGAAAGACGTTGTTTTTTTCTCTTAATTTTACTACGAAACAACATCTAAACCATGAGAGGAAATGTATTTTTTGCTATTATTCTCACCAAAAAAAAAGAAAAAGGAAAAGGCTCAGTCATATTTATCTCAGTGATGACATTAAAGGGTTAAGTAGCGTTAAGGATCGGAGCATTTCCTGCACCTTGAGCCCATCATTGGGCTGTTGCTTTGCAATAAATTGAGTGATGGCACAATTGAATGGTAGCATCATTCTACTCTGCATTTTGGTTTGGTTGTTTAACCAGTTTAAACGGAGCAAAGCGATCGAGCATGCAAAGAAATTCACATCAGCCTGTTCCTCATTCTCTCTCCAATAGAAATCCCCTACCCAGTACACACAAACGCACACACTTGATGCACAGGAAGTGAGTAGGGCTTGTGAACGTGAACTTCTCTGCCGAACCCTTTTTTCTTCGACTTTATCCGCAACTGGAGACAGCACAGCCCCAACTGTCACCACGGTAAGTTTGTCTACTCAGGGCAAGCGTAGGCCTACCAATTATGTTTCATTGCTTTAAAATGTTGCGTTGCCTTTGTCTAGCTGTTGGTTTTAATCCCCGGAAGATGGATGTCCTGAATCCGCCCGTCTCTACAAATGCTGTTATAAATAAAATGCCGCCTTTTGATCTGTTTTATTTAATATATATCATGCGAAAGGAGGCATATTTGCCTCCTTTCGGTTGGACGCGTTTTACATATTTTTCACCTGAACGCTCTCTGTGAACCTGTCATACCTACTTGCCTTGAGGAAAAACGAAGGTTTTACCGATTGTTTTCTCTGGATCTGCTCCCATCACGTCAAACACTGGAAATGGGAAAAATAAACCCACAGTGAAAGGTCAGCTTAAACGTCTGTGCAGAGGGCTAATAACGTAAGCAAAGGCTGTGGCTCTGCATCGTGGTGGACGTTTCGGTGGATGTGTTGGAGTGATAAATGTATTAGCTGCCTTCAGAACCAGCACACACTGTTAGTGGGGTGTGTTATGGGGTTGGAACCATCCTCAGCTCCCCCCAATGCTTCTTTGCCGGCTCTATCTCCAAGTAACGACGCCAAGAGAAAACATTCTTTGTTTTAACTGCAATTTGTTCCACATCTGCGCCTCATTCTTTATCTAGTCCGCTCTCAGCTCTGTCTATTTTAGGCACAGGCTATGAAAACGACCAAATAAGCAACAGGATATTAATGTGAAGCACCTCATAAATGTCTGAAAACGTGGACACCAGCGGACTCGAGTAAAGTGGTGGAAATAGAAATCGTGCTGATTCTCAAACCGTCTTTCAGTTCAGTTTCATGAAGGTGGGAACAGGAAGTTGTGTTTGGGGGAGATAAAAAACAGTGGATGGAATAAGTTACTTCCCATTTGTGAACCACGTTCATACAGTAATAGCAGCTTTTCCACTACTACCCACTCTTTGTACCGACTCTTAGTGGGATTTTTGCAATTCCACTAGGGGCTGGCCCCTTTACACATTTACAACTTTAGAACTTACGCGGTCTGGGTTCCACCAGGGCTGAGTAAGGCTGATGGAACAAACATCCAATTTCATTATATGTGAATACGTATCACACACACATATGTGTGTACATACAAATATCAATGTATATAGTTGGCCTGATGTCAGCTGTGTATTGGCTATTGATTCATGCTCTAACACACAGTTGGCTGATAAATGCTTAGATTGAAGCGAGCAAATATTTAGAGTTAGCCAAGCCTTGGCCATCACTGAAACTGGATGTTTTCAGATGCAAGACATGCAAGAAATTAATCAAAATTGGACTGAAGCAGCTCAATCTAACATTGAATTGCTGCTAGTTGTATTAGCTAGACAAAGATCGATCGTTAGCCAATTTCATGTCACGTCATTTGGTGTATGTTCGTGTAGGGTTTGGGGCCTTCTGTCATTATCCTAATTTCATCAAAGCACAAAGTAATCTAAGCATTTTGGAGTGGAGGCTTATAATTCTGTGAAACATGCATTTTCCCCCTCTGCCAAAATTGAGATGAGAAAATGAATACCTCATGTCTGTATAGCAAAGAAATAGAATCGCGAGAATGACCCAAAAGTCTCCAAAGGACCGTGTAGAGCAGCAATACCTGCATTACCTCATGCATTTTCTATTAATGATAAAATAAGAAATTCCTTTGGTGTTCATTTGTATTTTTAAGGTACTGAAAAAAACCTCTGAGGGTGTATGAAAACTAGGGCTTATGAATTATCGTCTGAGAGAGTTTCTTACAGACGATGCAGGAAAAAAATGAAAAGAAAAACTCAATTAAGTTAAGAAAAACCAATAACTTTATACTTTTCTACGATGTGTCTGGTTTTCCAGGCAACGTTTGCTTTATTTCATTCCGGCTTTGCCAGCCTGACATGAAGATGTTCAAACCGAACTCGGCCTACATCGAGTGCAGATGTTGAAGCTTAAGAAAGCGATTGGCCGCCGCAGTTGAAGCCAGCTGAGCTCTCCACTTCCTGCTTGTCACATCCTGCCTGGCTGACAGCTCATAAAGTGACAGGCTGCGGTGAAGACCTTAATCTCCCGTCTCATCTCTGGCTACAGGGGGGAACTTTCTGTTCTCTCCGTCCCTTTATTCTTCTTCCAGCTTTGCATAAATCCTGAGATCTCTCTCTCTCTCTCTCTCTTTTCTTATTCCTAAAATTTGTAGCTTATCAGTTTCTGCTCTAATCTGAAACAGGCGTGGAATTTGGGAATATTTATAGGGCAGAGACTGAGAGAAAGTGCTGTACCATTTAAGGGAAATATTCAAATCCTGCCTGGCTTTAGCTGATCTCGTTGGCAATGCCTATTCTCATAAAAATACGAAAACTAACTAATTACCTGAGGGGAGGCAGTTTTTTCATTCCATTTGGTCAATTTTCTACGCTTACTTTTACCAGGTCTTGTCTCACGCTAAATATTTTTTTTCTCTTGTCCTCACAGGATCCGATGCAGGCCGTAAATTCAGACTCCTGGATTCCGCTTGGCGAGAGAAGCCTGGAGGAGTTTGCCCAAAATATGGCAGCGGGCATAATTCAGTCGTTTCAAAACCAACTGGAAAAGCTAGAGCCTGGGCAGCCCGGCCCTGATGAAGGCCGCGGGGTGTTGGCCGAGGCCTTGGCATCTGCGGTAATAGAGACGGCTCTGAGGGAAGTGAGCGGGGTTCACGCCTGGGGCTCAGACAGTTCAGTACTGGCTTTAAAGTCCCATCGCCAAAAGGCGGAAAAACTGTATTTCGTGGATAAATCTGGGGAAGACGAGGGAGGGGACTTGTTGGATTCCGTTCAAGAAATCCAGACGGGCGCGGAGGTTCAGGGCTACCATCCACCTCTGTCCCAGTCGGGGCTGACCATAGCTGGATCCCTGGACTACCCGGACGCCCCGCCGACCACCCCCCTGCTCCCGGAGCTGGAGAGGAGCCGGCACAGCTTCGCCCGAAAGCTGAAGGGGGGGCTGGCGAAGGTTTTCCTGCCCTCTCCTCCGCCCCCGACACCGAAGGACCGAGAGGACCACTCGGACGGCACGACCGCCGACCCTCACCTGGAGCTGATGGAGCTCTTGGTGCATTCGCTGACCACAGACGACTTGGCCGGGGACGGTTCGGACGTGGCCTCTCAGCCCAGAGCCGGTATGGAGGCTTTTGCAGAGGCTCTGTCCTGGGACATCTTGGACTGGGCCTTGACTGTCAAAACCAGAGATACGATCGCAGATCAGAGCGATGTTCATCGACTGGCGCAGCAACTTGCCGAGACCATTATCTCCTCCTCTCTCGATAAAGCCAAAATGCTCGACTAGCATTTCAACATACCGACCAAAAGTACTTTTAAAACTAGCTTCTTATCCATTCTGGCTAAAAGCTCCACATGTTGCTGTGGCGATAATGGCTTCAGTCAAAGATGGATGTGTAATTCTGGACTGTGTTACTGTCCACTGAAAACATCAATAAGGGAATGTGTCCTTTAGATGGCAGCACAGGAGAAATAGTCCTGCTTTGAGCAGGGCGCCAGTAAAATGGTCTTTTTTCAAATGTACGCTCTCTGTATATATAAATGATTTGCACTTAGTTTTTTGTTTGTGTGCGTCATGTCTGATTCACTGATAAGTTTAGCAAGAATAACTACAGCGAAGACATACTGCATCCAGTAGTCAGATCCAACTGTAAGATAGGAAGAAACTGCACTGCAGTTATTTTGTTAATGATTATTCATCACAACGCAAACAGAATTACAAACGAGTTACATGTTTTTTTGGAAGCGATTGCCCTCCTCGGGGCAACCACTTCCAAACAGGCTCTCTATCTTCATGAATAAAGCATTGTTCTTCTGTCCGCTTGACCAAGCTGAATATTGGCATGTTGGATGAACTCTTTGTTCTGTCTCAAAGAAAACTCATCTGAATACACACTTGCATGTTTATGTCCAATCTGGACAGAGGAAGAACCACAAATTTTAACCAAAGAGAATTATATGACTGTAAATAAAAAACAAAAATCCCAGAAGGAAAGCGCTCTTTAAGGCCTTAGCTGAAAGCTTTAAAGAGCAGTTTCCAGTCGACTTTTTCGTTATCTTTCATGCTTTTGTCCTTTTGTCTGTCACTCGATCCGGTGTGCACACGTCAAATTGGCTTTTGGGACGCAGACTGTTCTTCTCTCTTTTATGCTTGGATTTGTGTTGGACCGCACAAAAACACAAACAGATGTGCAAATAGTACAAAGTGTGTTTTTGCGCCAGTGCCTAAGAACTCAGCTCAAAACAAAGTGTGTGTGTCTGTGGACCCCTGACGGCCTAATGGAAGTGGCACAGAAGCAAACTAAGGAAGAGTTTAACAACACACTCCCATATACTTGACGTACAGCCTAACCCTACCTGTGGGATTTTCAGTGTAAGCCCACCATTTACATTTAGACTCAAATATTTCGGCTGACACTGGGTCCAAGTTTAATCGTAAGAAATACTCCACCAAACATTTACAGTGCAAAAGTAGCTCAAATAATCCCACATGTGCTGTCTCTCAGTGTTGCAAATTGAAATTATGCTGTGGTTATAGATTGGGCTTTTATTAGAGCAGAGCGACACATGGGAAATGCTGTAAGTCCTCATAGCCAATAAAAGCATAAGATGCTTTTCACCACTGGACAAAAGAAAAAATACAAACGTCATAACAGGCATAGATTCACGGGAAATGTTGCTGTAATAACATACAGTTAAGATGAACTCTTTTTGTGTTCATCTTAACTGTGGAGTATTTAGGTGAATGTGAGTCCAGTTCTGTGTGTACTTTTTGGAGTGATTTGACCCCCTGACTGTTTTGTTTGGGTTTGCCAGTCTGGCGTTAAGAAAAACAACTGTGGTCGTATTGACAAGTTCACATGTCATTTCAGAGTCTGGTAGAATGAACACGTCAACATTTACACTTAATGACTAATCAACTGGAATGTGTGTTCCAGTTTGAGTGGCATGGCTTTGTTGCTCATACTGGCATAAACAGGTCATGTTTTTCTTTTCTTTTTTCTTTCCAGAGGCCTAAAGTCAATATGAATGTGGATTAAGATAAAGAATGATACAAATAGAGGCATGTTTAATACCGGCATTTCAAACCTGCCTTTGCAAGCTTTAGTAACTTTAATGACAAAACACTTTTGTCTACTTTGTTTGTCACAGCAGTTTGTTTGTCTGCAACTTTGGATAAGAAGCACGCCCAACACGAAATGCAATATCAAGACCAAATCTGCTCAGGCTGACTTTAAGCCAGACAAGATCGTGAAGCTCTGCATGCTTTCAATGTTTTTTCATTTGCGAGTTAAAATTAAAGTTTGCGATTTAAAAAAAAAAAAAAAGGCCTTTGGCTGATTGGAATTTTCTCAAGCAAAATGTGTTTTAATTCTCACTGTATTTTATTCTCAAGTTATAGAAATACATCCTTTTAATTTTCCTTGAAACTGTTTCAAATTGTGTTCCGATAATTATGGAAGTTTGCAAATAGATACAAGAATAGAAATAGTGTTGCTCTACTTTTAAGAATAAATGGAACAAAAGAAAAAGGACTCAATTAGTCTGACAACATTCCATCCTTTCTCAGAAAGACCAAACCTCTTTTAGATGATCCTTTTACACCCATCATGACACCCTCACCTGTCAGCAGTTAATCTGCTGACTGTTTAACCTTCCGGAGTCCTATTATTTTAGTAAACACTTGAGTTTTTCTTTGACCTCCTTTCCGCCTTTTTTTGTTTAGGTTTGTTTTTCTATGTGTGTGTGTTTATGTATGTTTCTAACCAGAGCTGGCCCATGGGGCCCTGAGCAAAATTAGATTTTGAAGCCTTTTATGTCTTGAAAATTATACTGATTATAAGATTGGCAAACTTGCAACAAAATCTTTTAATTATTATTTGGCTGAATCAGAGGTGGGAGGAAGCAAACTTCACACAAACTTCTAGTGGCATATACTCCCAAGCCTTTACTTACATTCAGATTCTTACAGGTTTCCAGGTTTCTTAGTGTTGATAATATGAGCCACATGCATCTAAAAAGAGAGAAGTCACTGACTGGGCAGCAGTATGCGATAGTCCCACAGCTCTGATATATAATACGTCATGGAGTGCTCATTTCAAGCTTTTACCAGAAGACACTGACTGACAGACACAGTGAGAAACTCACACACTCGCACAACTCGCACGCACATCGATAAGGTGTCGGTGGGACAGCTGTGGTGTCAGAGGAGTGCACATCTGGAGAAATGCTTGGGTTGTCAAGAGGTTGGCTGCCAGTGCGAGTGGGACTGAGAAGAAGAGATGGAAAAAAAAAGAGTCATGATTACACACAGAGGATGAATAGTTGGAGGACTACATGCTACAGTGGGAGGTAAATGACAGAAATACTAAATCTTGGCTTTTTTTGTCCACCCCCTGTGAAGGCCAGACGCACCTGGATGAAACCATAGCTCACATCTGGAATATCACCAAGTATCGCCATGACAAGTATGATTCAAGGATTTGAAATGAAATGCTATCTTTTGCTAGTTTGCTAAATGAAATCCAACAGGTTGAACAAGGGGCATACATCTAAACTCCCAAAAGTTTAAAACATCTCAGCTCAAGCAAGTCAGCAACAAAAAAAGGAACTTGCCCATTTACATTACAGTCAAAACATCAAAATGCACGAGAAACACAAAATTAACTTCTACCCTAATACTGAACATGTGGAAACTACAGCATTCATCTAGTAACCTTGTTACCAAGACGCCGAAGCGGGGCCTTCTAGAGTGTCTTGGTCCTATGGAACCGCAAAAGAGATTTACTTCCTATGAAAATATTTGTGTTCGTATGCAGTTTTTTCATGACAGCCTTCATAACTCTCAAAGTTAAGTGGATCAAATTATCACAAAGTTGTATGCTGGCCTGAGAGACGGAGTTCTTCTTCAGCCTAACCACACACATGTTTTGTTACATAATCCTCACAGAGACATGGAACGACCGCTAAAGCAAATACATAAACCACTGGAAACAGCCCACAAATGCTTATGAAATTAAGTGTAACAGAAAAAACCCAGTGAACAGTAAACAGATACTCTTTTCATGGTGCTTTGAATGCATTATTCTATCCTTATACATGAAAAATAAGAGAAAATCTGCTAATAATTCATGCAAATCTGTCATGAGTTTACTCTGGATGATGGTGCTTTTCACCTTATATTGACACTGATGAGAGAATAATGGATATCTAAAGCAAGACTCCTTGCTTTGTAAAGGCTTCACATGATTTATTTTAACCACCCTGATCACTTTGTCAAATTAGATAAATACTAAACTCAAACTGAACTGAGACCAAGATTGGAAACAAAAATTTGGTGTCTTTTTTTTTAACCTGGTGTTATTTCCATCTATATGAGTGGGAGGCAAGAAGAGCCGTGTCTCCGGCCAACTAAGCTGCAACAATCAATGTATTTTACGAGTGTATCATTGGCTATTGGCTCCAAGTTAGTAAATCAGAGAGCAGCGGGATGAGCGCACCCGCGGAGAGGGGAATGCGGGCTCGGCCTTGATTTTGATGCTGGTAAAACTACGAGCCACACGAGATCAGATTTTATTTTTCTCCATTGGTCATTCATTGTAACAACTGCAAATGTTGTCTTGTATTGAACAGGGAATAAAGGCATAAAGCCACAGGGCAGATACTTAGGCTGGGCTTGTTAGCTGGATATTCAAAGTCTATGCGTTTAGCATACAATTGAAATACAATACAGTTGAAAATTGTCGTATAAACATATAATATCAACTTTTCAAAGATCGGCTCTTTGTATCCTACTGACAGCATCCCACTTCTCGATTGAGGTTTCCCTTATTTTATACCACTGGAATCTGTCATGATCAGTTTGAATCCAAAACTAAGCCTTGTTGGAAATTTAGAAGCTCGATTTTGGGCGGACAATCAAGAAAATCCACAGGACTTCCCATCTGGCTCTGGTGTTTATTGGAGGGTGTTTCTGGTTGATGCTGACAGTGGTGAACTTCTCTTTGGCAGTGCGCGCGTTCTGGCAGCACTGGAGCAAAGAAACACTTCAAGTTTTTAGCCTGTAGCAATAGCCAGGGCAACAAAAGTCAAAAAGTCAAATCCGCAACAGCACTACCAAAATGGTTCATTTGATTTTGAATCTCACAGCACAGCATTTCTACGAGGAAGAGGAGATTTCAGTGCAGGTGGTACATACCGACCCCCTTTTCGAAGTGTATCGGCCATCTGGCTGTTGGAGGCCTTGAAATATAATCAGGCTATCAAAGAGCTACATCTACAGCCATCCCAGAGCCTTTATAATGGAAAATGTGGGACTCTTCGTGCAATTCTCCTCAAAGAATGTCAGTGATTTTGATTTATCTGTCAATGCATTGGTGTTTCTTTCCATCCCACTTGGCCACCACGATCTGGACTAAGAGTACGGTTATGGTCAATAGGCCCCAGTAGGAATGCATCGCTTTCACATGTGTTTGCAAGAAAAAAAAGAGAAAAAAAACCTGTGGAAGTTGACTTGGGACAATTTCGCTGGATCTCTGCCACAAAAGCTTTCATACGGCAAAAAAATAAAAAAAATAAAAAAGCATTTAGGAGTTGTTGGATTGGTGGTTTGAAGGACTTGCTGCTGGGTTTTACAGAAAAAGAGGGCCCAGGGGATCATTTAGAATTGAGCGCCCTGTAGTTGAAACTGATAAAAGGCGACATTAAAGACAATGAAGTCGATGACAATAGAAGCCCTTTTAAAAAGTGCTTTGCGTTGTGTTTATTTAACAAGGGGTGGAGGCCTCGGTTGACATGCAAGTTTCCCCTTTTTTGTTAGCCGCGCATGCCAAAGAAATCTAGCGTTGCTCGTCACCGGGTGACATCACATATCTCCGCTGACCCCCTGGCCCTGTTGTGCTTTTGTAAGCTTGACTTCAAATATTTGATCGAGGCGGCGGTGATAAACTGGACGGCGTTGGGTAAATGTTTGCTCTCAAACACTGTAAAGCTCTGTAATTGAGCAAAGACATACACACAAACACGGGAGGTTACAGCTTAGAAAACACAGAGATCCACCAGGACAGAGAATTCATTTGGTAAAGCTAAGAATATGACATTGTTGTCTAACATGGATATCTTATCTATTTGATCTTTATCTATTTATTTAATAAAATAAAGGTAACTTTCACATTAAGTGTTTGAGAGTGGGTGAAGGACATAAGGGATTTCCAGTTATACATTAGTTAATACTTGGCTTAGGTTTCAGTAAGACTCATGAATAAGAATAAGGATTAAAGATAAGTAGTCATTAACTCATGGTTCATTATAAAGATTTGTGTGTTCAATTGGGAGAATTAATAGAGACAATTAATCATGTCGCTAAACAATCCCAATGCTTTCAGTTAATGTTATTTTGTGTGATTTTGTATCTTTTAACATTTGAATCCAGTCTGTTGCAGTTCCGTAACTGCACAAAGCAACTTTTGGCTGAACCATTGATTTTTCTATCTGAGCTGCTTTTGTTGATGAATATTTCCTGGAAAACCATCTTAGTTTACCGGTTCAGACATCTCCCTGGTTCTCTCTGCGGAAAGGGGTTAGACCAATGCTGGTTAAACCAGTCCAGTTACACAAACGCGCCAAATAAAGGTTGGGCTTTAAACCAGCAGATTATGGTGAAGAAAACCAGTTTTTAATGGACTTGACTGGGCTGCGTGCTTAAGAGCTGTCCACAGTTGGACAAAAAGAGTTACTATTTTGAACAGATGGTTTTATTTTCGGGAGAAAGCTCTATAAATCAAGCGGGGCAGTCTTAATCTAAGATGAGTTTCTGTGACTTCCCTCAGTCAGAGTGAGAACAAAATAGAGGAGAAGAGCGCCCTCTGTCACCTCCACTTAGCTGGACCCCGGTCAGACCTCCATTCATCCATAAAAACCGCAAAACAGACCCACAAAGAAAGCAGAGAAATATGTCATGCTTGATTTGGCCAAGAAAAAATATATTTTTCAGAGTAAAAAAAAAAAAAAAACGCTTTGAGTAAGAAAGTCCAGATGACAGATATTTGTGCGGGAACTGTTTGGTTTTGAGCTCTGCTCCATAAAAACAGCCCGCATCCATCTCCAGCCCGATGGAGCTCCTCTGTCACCGAGACGTTAGAAATGGATCCAGCCTCTGGACGTGTTGGTGTCAAACATGAGCCCTGGAAATAAGGGCATGAAACCAGAAGTATAATGTGCGGTGTGTGCGCGAGAGAGAGAGAGAGAGAGAGCGCGCGCGCGTGTGCGTGAGGGCGCATTCCACCGCAGCTCCAGGGTGATGAAGAGGTTAAGCCTGCCCCTCTCCGCTGCGCTCTCTCGGTTTCCAGCCCACCAAGTCCGGCTTGCCTTTCCTCCAATCCCGCACAGCGCACACAGCAGCGCAGCGCGCCGAGCAGACATGGACGCAGTCGGGCTTTAAACTCTCAACCCCCTCTCCTCCTCTCCTCCTCTCCTCCTCCTCCCCCCACGCCTCTCCCGCTGAGCTCCGAAAAGCGAAACGCGTCTCCCTTTGGCCGCGGCGGGACGCATGGAAATCTAATTTCGCCTCCAATTTGGGCGCAGTCGGGTCAACTCTTTGGGGGCTATTGTTGTTGGGCTCGCTTCCCTTGGTTTTTGTTTTTTTTTGTTTTTCTGCTCTACTCATGCGTCGGGGAATGCCATGGCCACTCCGAGCGCACAGCAGCAGCAGCAGCAGCAGCACCAGGATTATTTCAGATCGGTCAGCAGCGAGTCCACCACCTACATGATGGTCCCGACCGGCGGTCCGAGCCGGACGGCGCGCGCGGACACGCCGTCCAAGATGTGGCTGGCCATGGTGGTGATCGTGGTGGTGGTGCTGCAGATCGCCTCCACCACCGGACTCTTTGTCTACCTGAACATGTCCATTTCACAGGTAGGAGCTGCTGTCACTTCCTAAAAAACCATCCCGTGTAGCTGTTGTTTAGAAATGTTTCAACGAGTTGGATGTCACTTGTGTGTGTGTGGAATTGCGCACGAGAAACGTGCGAAAGTTCTTCAAATAGTGTTCAGTATTACTTTTTTTGAGCTTCGAGCGTTACAGAAAATACATAAAGCAAAGTTTCAGCGCAGAAATGTTTGATAGTTTGACGCAGAAAAGCTTATTTTTGGCGGTCATTTGATAGTTTAGTACATTTCTAAGCGCAGTTGTTGGACGCTTTTAAGACAAACCTTACCTGACTGATCTAATATCTAACTAAAAAGTAGTGGGGGTGTGGTGGGGGGGGTACGATGAGAGGAGGAGGAAAATGCCTGTCACTTTGTCCAGCAGCGTGTGCTCAGCAGCATGACTTTAAGTGCGTGCATAATGGAACATATTGGATCCATTTGGGCTGCAGCGTTTAAGCGGGTTACAGATGTTACGAGCAGAGGTGAAATATGCGGCGCGGTAATGGAGGTGGGCTAGCCCCCTGGGGTTTGATTTATGCCCGTTTTATCTTTTGAAATAATCATTTATTGGTAATATGTGTGGCGTGGGTCTATCAAACAAGAGAAAGAGAGGTGTGCAGGGTGTGTGATGAGGACGGATTTCTCCCCGATGCGCAGCGATAGTTTCACGGGTTGTGTGAAAAGAGAGTCACGGAAAGCGAAAGCATGCATGCGTGGTTATTTGCCCCGCTGCAGAGCCTGATCTGCCACCTAAAGGCACGGGTTTCAGTGAAACCCAGCGGGGAAAGACAAACGCTTTTGCTTTTCGAGCTCCCCGATGAGTTTTTTGCAGCTCAGTGCGCGGAGGCAGAAAACATGAGCGACCAGCTTTTGTCGGTCAGAGACTGACAACATAATTAATGCGAGGTAAACTGTAGATAAGCTGACGCCCTTTTAAAAAAAATTATATAAACAAACGCACCGGAAAACAACAGCAAATGGCATATTCAGAAGTGACGTCATTTAATGAAGAAAAACTTAGGGAAAAGTATGATGAAGTGTGTTTAAAAGCACATTTTGTAACCCTTCAATGCCATAACAATAATATTTAGATAGATAGATAGATAGATAGATAGATAGATAGATAGATAGATAGATAGATAGATAGATAGATAGATAGA
>CAJRST010014446.1:10289248-10335989 GCA_907169785.1 Menidia menidia | reverse complement strand
AGATAGATAGATAGATAGATAGATAGATAGATAGATAGATAGATAGAAATTAGACTCGGGATTATCTTGGTATATCGAGGAGCTAGTCATACTACCTGCTAAACGAGCCCACACCATCGGCTCTCCACCACCGTGCTTGGTAGTTGACATACATTGATGGCACCGCATGTGGTTTCTTGGAGGTCTACATAATCCAACAGGGATATAGAAAAAAGAAAAAGAACTAAATTACAGTCCTGACTGAATTCCAACAAGAGGCCCGTTCACAAAGCAACTCCACTTGGAGCATCTTTGGGTGATGGATGGGTCACGCATTTAAGGATGAAAAAATGTATGTCATGGCGTGCGCTGAGGCCTGTAATTTTTCTGCACATTATCGGGAGGGGCGGGAGAAAACTGAAAAACATCCCCATCGGACTAGATGTTTGTGCACAAAGTCTGAAAAATCTGCCAGATTGAGGCCATATGTGCAAAGCAGAGCTGAAACGCCTCCTAAGTTAGCGTTGGCGCCGACGACGTTTGGTGCTTTGTGCTCTTTTTGTGTTTGTTCGGTTTCAACTGCAAGGAGACTTGCCGGTTCGAAAATCATTTGACAATACGGCCAAGTCAGTGTCCTCATCCGCCATCCTTAGCGGGTCGTGACTAAGAACTGAGAATCGTCTTGTTGTCCACAGCTCTCCAGGTTTCTTGCAGGACGTCCCGAAGCTCTTCTTTGGATGTTGGCTGCCTTTTTGTTCCATTCTCTGTCAAAATGATCCCAAACTGCTTTGGGAAATTGGAGCTCTAGGCTCCTGGGGAGGGCTCATCCTTCCGTCAGACCTCCTGGCACTGATCTTTAGCCCACGGATGTGTCATTTGGCATAGCTCGGCCTATTCGCTCTAAGGGAGAACCACCCTTCCCGCCGAGACCGTATCTGTCGTGGCTACGCCGCATCTTTTCTCATTTGTATTCACATTTCAATCCAAAAGCTCCATGTTTTTGTGTCCTTTAACAGTAAAAAAGAGGAAAACGCATTGAGAAATGAAAGACATTGCCTAGGACTGTTTACTTCCAGTTAGCGGGGCATGAGAATCCCACAGCAGCACGTTAAGCTGTTGAAATATCTCACTTAGATAATGACGCGAGGCTTACTTTATATCAAGGGTGAGGTAACGGGTGATCGAGTAAGCCTGTCGAAGATTTTTTTTTTTAGGTTAACCAATGAACTTGATTTCAGTCCCCACATCTGAAGTGACAGGAAATTGCCTGAGGAGCGGCTTAGAGACGACACTGGACAGAGACTTAATGAAAAACACGGGTCTATATTTATGTGTGTGTGTGTGAGTGTGTGTGTGTGTGTGTGTGTGTGAAGGGGGAATCCCCGTGTTCTCATGTGAAGGCCGTCTATTTTTAATCTGGAAAAAGGCCCTTCTTTCGCTGGCGGTGCAGCCGCACACCATGCCACCCCTGGCCGAGACAAAAGCCGTTTGGAACAATCCACATCACACAGAGAGGAATTCTCTGGTTCTCTGGCGTGGCCTCAGTCACGAGCCGCCGCCTTTGAATAAAAAAGCGAACGGCGAGCGATGGGCACACACGGGAGCGGTCAGTGCGCGGTCAGTGCGCGGCCCCCGCATCGGGCGAACCAGCTCTTTCCTCTTTGAATAAAACAGCCTGCCATATCTACGGCTGTTTAACAGAAAAGCCACATCACAGTTGATTCCCTTTGCTGCTCAAAAGTTAAGAAAAGAGCTCTGTGAATACATCGGTTGATGGACTGTGACACCACGCAGACCTTCTGATAACCGACAACAAACAAAGGAAGCTAGAGTAAGAGTTTATCAGCTCTCTTTTCCAGGGCATTGCAAATCTTAAAGGCGGAGTTAAGAAATCCCACATTGTAGCGTCCCCGGCTAATCGATGGTCGGACTCTTTAACTGATGGTTCATATCCTTTTCTTCTAATGGTATTATACGAACTCACCGTCAGAGCTAAAAGAAATTGAAAAATAAAGAATACAATTACATTCCAATAAACAGTCCTTTAAACTTTACAGACAAATTACCGTGTCATCTTATATAAAAATAGATCGGAAAAATAATAACAATCGAAACAGCAAACATACTTTACTTATTTAAAATATTAATAAAACTTAAAACCGGACACAATATAATACAAGAAACAATACAAACCTTGTGCCCTTTTAGCCAGGAGCTAATACTTTTAAGTAACCTTTTTGACACCTTAATTTAGCGACCGTTTGTTTTCTAACGTTTTTCCAACGTTCCTCGACAGTCCCGAGGTCTCCCGAGAGCCCTTCAAAATAAAACGCTTTCTTCAAACATAAAGAAATATTCATCTAACTTCGTAATTTCACAACACAAATTACACAAGAAATAAGAACGACAACAAATTAGATTTCATTAAAGGTAATCTACACACATATTTATGTATGAGAGTGTTTCATCAGGTCCTGGGAGTGACCCTAACCCACACACCTGGTCACATGACTTTGCCGTCCGCGTGAACTTAGCTCAGACCTGTGAATTATCCCAGCAACCCAACCACCCCCCCAAAAAAATCCGGAAGATTTCCCACAGTGATTGAGTGCATTGCTTTTTGTGTCAAATAATTCTTTTTTTTGTTCCCCTTTCTGGAAGCTCCTCTGAGACCTGAAATGAAATATACTCTGGATTTGCCGGGCGCTTAGCATTACACAGAGTGTTTATAGTTCACGGGTTATTAAAGGTACGTTGGGGATTCTAATCGTTAGTCACAGTAGTGTGAGATCATAACGAATGATATACAAATGTAGAAACCATATATCAGCTGCTGAGATGTTTTATTCTCCCCCCACACACACCCCTCATTTTCAAAGGTTACGTACTGTACATGCTTGGTGATTCTGTAAGTTGCTAACAAACAGGACCCGTCATAAAAAGTCCTGTCGTTGGGACTATTTACAGGACATTGTTTCACACTTGGGAAAGTGGCCACGCGATCTACATTAAGTTGACTTGATGTGGTCACTTTATGGTTAAGCTTTTGAAATGCCTGTCGTCACACCACTTGCTCCCAGCATCTACAGCAATGTTCAAGTTTTTGCGTGATGGTTTGAAAAGTTGAAAATGAAATGTATCAATGAAAATGAAAAGAATTACAAAGTGCACCTGGTACAATTTGTATCGTGCTTTTTAACCTCCTGAGACCCGAGCTTTTATTTGGCACGCATTTTAGCTTTTTTTTTAAAGATATATGAGATACATATTTAATTAAATGTTTTTACAATTTTGTTCTGACAGTCCCATTGACTTATTTACATTTTTTCTATTACACAATAAGAACATGATTGGATGGAAATGTATAAAACCATTTTACTTTAGATTTCAAACAGTGTCTGGTAGCATCTGCTATGAGGTCAAGAGGTCAAAGCTGAAAGAAAAAAAGAAGTATCATGGTTAAGAGAGACAAAAATGCAACGTCCACTTATGAGGACACAGGGTCTCAGGAGGTTAAGGGGTTATTTGTTTTATTCCAATTTAATTGCGATTAACAGTTCGACGTATTGATCAATATTAGCCGAGCCTTCCACTTAACCCTAAAAGGTAAGACAATAGTTTGTGGTAGGAAACCCAGCTGAAAGTTCTTGGGGCCAAAAGATGGTACGTACTCTTGCTCGAGTGGTCCGATCAGCTCTACTTTTTTTCCTTTTTAACAATTAGGAAAAAAAATCAAAAAGGGACGTCTCTAACAGTTTATTTTTTCAATTTTTATCTTTGTGATGAAGTTGAGGAATGATAACAGAAAGTAGAGTTAAATTATACTGTTATGCAGTCGGTGGTGCTTATCTGGAAATTTTGAGGCTGCAGTAAAACTTGCTTAAGTTTATGACTTCTTGGATCTTGATCACATGAACACGGAGATTTGTAGCTAGTGTTTACAGCTTTTTCGCTGCCGACAAACAAGAACACGTGTTCCGACACACAGATCTGCTCTATGTAATGCATTTATGTGCACAGCTCTCAGAAGTGGTGGCTTTTTTTTCCCTCTCCCCCCAGTTTGTGTTAATGAGTTGTTAAGCTGAGGCTTTGATGGGTAAAAAAGTCTGCACGCATGTGGCATTCTGTTCCCTCCACGTCACTGGTTCACATTGTTATTGTTTGGGTTGACCGGTCGACTCTCTAGTCCCCCCTACAATCCACACCGCGTGTGCACGTGTGTGTATTTATGTGCGTGTGTGGTCCGATTTGCACTGTTTTCCGTTCGTGTAGATGTTTTTGAGGGTGTGTGCAGATGTGTGTGTGGGGTCAGGTTAGCCCATAAGACCTGCAAATTTGTCATGTTTGCACGATCGAAGTGTGCGTTTGTGTGCAGATCTTGTGAAGGATTTGCTCGCAGAATTCCAAACACAGAAAACGTTGGGAAAATCCTTTAAAGTACCTAAATATTTCTGACCTAGAGGAGCTTAGGGCTCAGGTTTAGAATAACATCGGGCCTTTGGAGTTGGGGTAGGTGTCAGGACAGAGGCTCACCGGGGTTTACCGTTGCAATACTTCGAAGTAGAAGTGGACGAGGAAATGTGATGCGATGGCCGGTCGTGATTCTTCAGTTTGTTTAGTTTCTGTGGCGGATTTTAAAGTCTTGATTCGGAAGCTGCAATTCCAAATTAGGACAAAAATTGTGCAGCTTGACTGTTACTGGCTGTAAAACTATTAAAGAACAACTGGATTTGCCCCCCCCCACCCCCGCCAGTCGATGAGTTGTACAAAAAAGCAGTAGATACATATATTAAGAAGTTTTTCAGGATCAAACCAGGAGTGTTTTTCTGACATTTGTTTTAGAGTCTCTGCTATGCAGTGTCATTAAAGTCTTATAGGAGTGGCAAAGACAAAAGTGGGAATTGTTCCGAGTGGAATGATAGCAGGTAGAAAAGACAAAGCATGTTAGTTTCACTTCACGCACAAAGCCAACGCAGACTCTGTGTGTGGCTCGCCAACTTTCGGAGCCACCTCTCAGTGAAGGGACTCTGCTGTAAATGTTCCCCAGACCTTCGCATCAAGTTGGGTTTTTATTGGTGAAGGCAACAGTAAAAACACCATCAAAGGGGCGGAGCGCACAGACATTATGTGTGTTTGTTGTGCTCAGACGTGGGTTGCTGCACATGCTCACGTGGGAGAGAGAGACACTTCGCTAAATGTTCAAACACACGCGCTCTCCTGCTCAAATCGGTAAACAGTTTGGAGTCGGACCTGCAGCAGCAAAGCTTTCGATTGAGTTCAGAGGCACTTCTAACTAACTCCTGGTCTCTACCACACTCGCTTGCCAAAATACACAGTTCCCCCCGCTCGCTCTGTCTTTTCACCTCCTGCCCGCCCCCCTGTAGTCTCTGTGTGTTATGCTTGAGGGTCCGCGTCTTAGAATCGAGTTACAGTCCGTTTTAAAGGGTGGGACGGATTTTTCAGCAGTGACACAATCAGCTTTTGCCTTCGCATGAGCAGAGAGTTTTTATAGATCAAGTGAAAATGTTGGGTGCATAAACAGGCCTTAGGATTTCATCAGGGGTGCGTGTGTGTGTAACGGTGTGATTTTTGCTAAACGTAAGCCTGGAGTTCTCAGCCCGAACAACACCTGCTTCTGTTTTTAGGCCCGTTTAAATATCACGCTTGAATGTTACAAGTCCCTTTAACCCTGATTGGATCCACTTTCCTTCCACGAATATAGAACCTTGACCTTTTTTTTATAACTGCTGCTAAGATCGCTAGAGCAAGCGTGGCTGGTTGGGACACATCCACGAGGAAACAGCATGAAGTCTGCGCACGGGCCTGCAGGCACGCTGGCTGCTTTCATGGCCAGGTCATTTGGACGAGGATGAAAAGAAAAGCAGGGATGAAAAAAGGGGGGAAAAAAGGAAAGGAAAGGAAAGGAGAGGGAGGTAAGAAGAGAAACAGGACCTGAGAGTTGAAAGAGCTGGTTGTGACAGAGAGGAAAGATGGTTGAATTTGAACATTAAAAAAAAAGCCTGAGCACCCCCCACGCGCAATAGTCTGAGTTCAGAAGTCATAGCCAATGAAAAACCAAAAAGGGAGCCGACATGTTTAATTTGAGTTTATATCCCTCCAGTTTCAGGAATTAGCAGTTGCTTCAGGGTTAGCCTAGCTCCACGTTGGGTCATTTCGCAGTATCAGCAACTTGGATTTGGTGTGCTGATGTGGAAATCATACGTATTTAGGCCCTCTTAAAGATATGGGGTCAATCCTTAGTCAAAGATTGCAACCGTAGCGTCACCCCATGAGCTGAAAGTATTGCACATTTGTTTCTTTCCACAGAAGCCCAGTACCATTTAATTACACCTGTTACGGTAAAAATAATCTATTCCTTTGTTTTTCACCTACAAGACTAGTACAAGACTGAAGACTTAAAGCAGACCATCAGTCATGCTGATATTAAACACGGCTCTGGAAATGAGATCATTTTTCTTTATTTCAACATTTCCACGAGCAATTTCAGATGTTTAAGTATTGAATTTAGTGCATGAATTCTCTCCGTATCCGTCATTCTAGATTATTTATGTAGTTATAGGTCTTTGAGTCTATTAGATAATGTGTCTGTCATCATTCTACAGTGTTTTCTTCTATTCCTGAGTGGAAACCCACACAAGTAAACCTTTAGATTCTGGGTTTGCCGCTACTGCCCGTAAATTTAAAAGGCCTTGGAGAGCTAAGTTTTAAAGACAGGACAACAAAGGAGGTAAAAGCAGTGAATTTAGGGTGTTTTTGATAAACTTTCCGTTGCCGCATAAGTCCCATAAATCGTGAAAAAGGCGAGCAGAGTTGAGGGAAGCCGAAGAGATGAAGAACATACAGCAGCAACAGAACGGAGCAGGAGATGAGTGAGCAACTATGCATTATGTCATGGGTGAAAATAACGCAACAATCAGACACACACACGTGCAGGACCTTGGTTTAACAGCTTGGCATAACAGGATATTTGTGCTTTCATGTCGGAATGCTCATTAGGATGTAGCCACAGCTGTGTGTGTGTGTGTGTGTGTGTGTGTGTGTGGCAGCTGGAACTGTGTGTTATCTCTTTGTTTGCTTAGTCAACATGCGTATTAAGCAGTGATGAATGCTTTTTATGTGTCCAGGGCCCTAACAGATGTTCTCTGCATCACATCCAGGTTAATAGTTGTGAACATATTTCAGATTGAAATGATTAATAGTTACTGGATATCGAAGCACCCTTTTTCTTTTAAAAGTAAAAGCTGGACTTAATTTATTAATGATTCATGACCATCCAGTGAGGCCTGAAATCCGTCAATATGAACATCATGTACATAATGAATTTAAAAAATATTTATCCAGAGGAATGAAGAAACCTAGTAGAAACAGTACTAATTATCTCAACAAGTAATGGTGAGTTGGTTCAATCAACCCAATCAAACTACCTCTAATAAAAGATCATGTTTCCCAGACACAACAATATCAGTTTAAAACAACAAAATTGCCTAAATCGATTTCCACAAAGCCATAAAGTCTTCATCAACTTCGATATGGGCTGACTATTTGAATTATTTGGAACTTTGCATTTCTGTCTTGTAATGAAACAAACTGAGCATTTGTGGTCGCACTCGCTCTGGAACTCAAAGCTGAAGCAAAGTTTTGGCCTCTTCCTTTAGTTTGTAAGGTTCTTGGACGTGGACGAATGCAAGTCGTCAATGAATCAACCTCTGAGTAAACACTTAGCTTTGTGGAGGCCGAACAAAAAACTGTAACAAAAGGCAGTCAGTCATAGTTTCCCTTCAGGTTTGAATAAGTTTTGAATAATGTCATTTTTTGTAAGACATTTTTCTCCGTTAAATGTTGGAAGTGTCAAAGGTACGGGAAGAAAAGTTATTGGTTCAAATGAGTGATTACAGCATCTGACATATTAGCTCTAGTGTAAATTAGACTTCAGACTTCGCTAGCCGAATAGCCCATATGGAAAAGAAGTGAATACATAAGAACAGAAAAATTAAAACATCATTATGGTTTTTTTTATTTATTTACCCAATTAATGATGCTAATCCTTTCCAGACTTTCTGGACAAAAAAAAGAAGATCAATTCAACAAATAAACAGAAGTCAGATTTCTAAAAATCCATACATGGATTCTTGGCCTCTTTTTGTAGAGATAGAAATTTAACATATTATAAAAACATACTTCCACTCTTGGTTTTGGTTTAGAAAATATTATTAAAAGGGTTCCAGCCGAGAAACTTCTCAACTTTTAACCTTCTGACCAAAGGTAAAGGTTTACTTTAAGCATTCCCGTTATCTTTCTTAAGTGGTATCAGGATGTCAAATCTGAAATGTCTTTTATGAAATGTTGAAACAGATGTATGAGTTTTTGGGAAGAGTATTCTTGGCAAACTGACTAGACATCAAGTTACTCCTGATGCTTTCATTGGTGTGCGAGTACATTTATGGCAAGAACGGCTGCTAAATGTATAACCCATAAAAGTGGTTCCAGTGGATGTGTGAAAAAGAGAGAAAAAGGGTAACTTTAGGGTCATATTGTAAAACAGAGTGGATGTTATTTTTGACCCATCGTATGTATGCTAAGTGGACACAATGCTGACAGAAGGTCGAGTAATTGTGTTAAAACTGATCCCTTGTCTTCATGCTCATTTAACAAGTTATTACATTCTTTTAATAGTATAACAAACTACAGCTGAAGAGTCCCAGTGATATACAACCGAAACATTCTTATATTACTGGGAAATCCACAGTGCAAACTTCTGATAAAGAGAAGACTTCTTTACCTGGTATTGTTAGCTTAGCAGCTTGCTAAACAAGCAATACTAGGTAAGCACGATGGAATTTCGTATGATTTTGATCAAAACTTTGTTGCATCTCAAGGTAATACTACGGTTAACTAAGAGACAGTCTTGAAACTGGTGAATGTACTAAAGAGACCGTTTTGTTTTATCAAAAAACACTATTTTTCTTACCAAAGGGTTCGCATCCTAGTCTGCACGCTCTCATGTGTAACGAGGGGTCTGGATCTGTGAAGTTGCCCATATTAACAGTGTTAACTACATCGTTTTGCTTTAGATTGTCGTAGAATCGAAGGAACGCAACATAATAGAGTCAAAATGGTTCTATAGCCTCTCAGAATTGGCAAGCGTTTAAGTGGGCTGCTCCAGCAGCATTCAGCACCTAGAGCAGCTGTGGAGACAGGCTTTTAGTGGTGTCACACGGCTTTGAGTTGAGTTTTATGCCATAAATCTGTTTTACTGAATCAGTCGGGAATGAACCAAGTCATGACGGTAATGAGCAACACAATTAGAAAAAGAGTATTTGATTCCAGGGAGACAGTGTGGGAGCCATCCTCTTAAAAATTCCTCGTCATACAGAAATGCTGCACGGCCGCTGCTCACATGCCGCGTTTCAGCTATTCATTCGCCGGCTTTAACTAGGTTATGTTATGCCTTTCAGTTTACCAGGATGAAGGCAAAACCCAATCCCTTTTATTCCGATTTTTTCAACCTGCAAACCACTGTCATAGCTTTGAAGCTTATTTCTCTTCAAAGTAATCTGAGCCTTTAATATGCTACCATTTCAGGATTTGCAACCGCGTTATCAGTCATAGGGGTAATGACAGCTCGAGATAGCCTTTTGCCCTGCAAGTCGGCTAATAAAGCAGCCACATGCACTTCTTCCTTATTGGAATGCCCTGGAAATGAAAAAGCTATTGGCTCCAAGGGAGACCTTTACTTCAGATGTTTCTTTTCCCCCACAAATGTCAAGGTTTTAAAAGATGAGTCAGCAATCGCTCTTAAAGCCAGCGTGACCAAAAAAAAAAATGTTAATGAACTTCCAGCGCTGAAAGACTTTTAAAAAAAAAGGACTAGCCTCTCAACCTCTAGTCATAAATAAAGATGTAAAAAGAGAACCGAAAAGAAACCACAGGGAAACTTTCCACTGAAGGAGATTTGGGACAAATGTTTGTGGACAGAAAATGCAACTGATATCCAAACATGTGTTGGTTTTTGTCTTTAGAAAATAAAAAGCTTTATTTTATGGTCTATTTCAAATGTAATATCACACTTGCCAACCAAACTAATTGCAGTGTAAGAATACATCGTCTTTAAAGTTTGTTCAATTAGATCACACAACTATAGCAACATTGAGGCATTAGGTAAAAAACGAGAGAGCCTTAAGTCCAGCTACAAACTATTAACAAAGATGTAAGAAAATAGTTCAATAAACAATAGAATTCTAAGAACATGACAACAAGGCCAGAAAAAACAACAGCATGTCAGGCAAGATGATATCTAAACCATGAAAGATTTATCTTAATGTTAAATTTCACCAAAAGGATTCTGGGGTTTTCTGTTATTTTCATAGTCTCAAACCATTTTGTCATATAAAGTGTTCACAATGGGACCATTAAAGCTATTGATTTCTGCACAACCCTGGCTGAAAGACGTCGTAACACTTTTCAGATTAAATTTGCCGTCTAAATAGTTGCTGCAATGGCTTTAAAATCAAATTCCATTTTCAGATCATATCCTGGATTCCTCCCATATGAAAGCAAAGTTCACAGGTTTCAGGTCTTTTGTGCAAAATACTCCTCCCCCCACCCCACCCCACCCAAAGCAAATCTAACCTTCATCTTAAAAATAACCATTTTATATTTTCCACGTTCCTCCGCACATTTTTCACCCCATTCTTGTGGGAAAGTCTAGACCCCACCAGAGAAAACACATCGGCTACAACTGGGCCATTATAAAAAAACAACCATAGGGCCCCTCTTGAGTCATACTTGCTCACCACCTTAACACAAAAGCACAATTTGCATTACACTCTTGCCCACCCATGCTGGACTTTCCCACCCAGGGACATGTGAAGGACCTCACAGTGCACAAACTGGCTCTTTTGGTGTTTTTTCTTTTTTTTTGTAGTTGCCAAACTCACTTTATTGTTGTAACGCACAGTTGTGTACAATAAAGCAGAAACGTCACATGATTCTTCAGTGGAAATTTAAAACATGCAGTCAATCAGAGCTAAAGCAAACTAATCAAAGCTTACCTAAATACACACCTAGAAAACAAATTATCTCCAGCTGTTTCCTTTGTTTCGATTGGATGACACATTTGAAACATTAGACTTAGTCAATTGCATAGTGGTCTGATTTGGGGTTTAGTGTAGAGGTCCAAATGTCTTTGCTGGTTATGTCAACGGACAAGTGCCAAATTGTGGAAAAGTGGAAAAGTTCTTACTTCAGCTTAATGACCCAAACCAGTAATAGATCTTTAGATGGGTTCTCATGGGACATGAGACCAGTCTGGCGACCCGTCTGTCCAAATCCAATTTCTGAGGATAACTAGTAAACCACCTGGGTAAGGTGTTCCTGACAGAATAACATAGGAAAGCAAATATGTGTAGATAACAGCACCATTGGACCGTAAAGCCACAGAATGCTTTTCCTTCTTATGGATTCCGTTCAGCCTGTGTCAGGCGCTGTGTCCTACGCAGACTATGAGAGGCTAAGAAATTTCCAGTTTCTGGAAACCCCTGGCTACCCGTGCCGTCTGTATCTCTATCATCACCTATCTCTACATCTCCCCCGAGCCAAACATGAACTTTCTCAATTGTTTTAAGGAAGGAGGAAGTTAAAAAGAAAAAAGAGAGAGAGAGAAACAGCAAGCAGGTCCGCCCTGCTTTTGTACGTCTTTAAACTTTATTTAAACTGGAAGGACTCCAAAGCAGCAAATCTCACAAAGAAAGGTCATAGTTCGACATGCAGGGGTTGGGAGTGGTTTTGTGCTGTATCTCTGTGGGGCTGAGAACACTCTTCCCCATTCTGGGTCATACAATCCTACAACCCAGATAGCACAAAGGTGCACGCGCAGATTTGCTTTGTGGTTAGCATGGCAAATAAGTTAGCTACAAGCACACCAAAGCCTTCAAAAGCCTATAATTGTGACACTCCTTATTACAGCGAAAAGCAAATCCACATAATCTATAGTGAAGATGAAAGAGCCAGTACTATTACGGCTATAGAGGGGTGGAACAAACTGAGCTGATATCAGCAATGCCTTTTTGCATCAGAAGGTTTTATTTGCTTGGGTACATTTTAATGGAACAAAGCATGATTAATACACATGGGCAGATTTTATGTCCCTTTTCTTGTATAAATCAACTCCTGGGGCTATAGCCACAGCTCTCAAGAATACAGAAGGCCTTCTATTATCTAAAACTTTAAAAGGGAACCTTGAGATCTGACTGGAAGTAATAATTCATCACTGTGACTACAAAGCTTTCAAGAGAGAATAAATGCCTAGTACATCTACAACAGCTGCCTAAATGTGCAGCACTAAATCAGCGTTTGAACGTATGGAGGCAGGAAGGATGGAAACTTTGATATGTCCACTTTCTGCCGTGCATACGAGGCTGTAAAAGTCCTGGGATGTGAATCGTGTGTTTTTTTTATTCCGTCTCTTAGTTCTAACTTTGAACCTCACAGAGACGGATTGCTATTTTCTGATTGGACGTGGTGATTAATCCCAATATGTTGAGAAAGATCTCCTTCGGCATTATGAAATTACCTTTAAAGCTGCTGTCGGAGCAGCTGTCCAGCACACACATTTAATTTGTGAAAGAAGAAATACAAGTTGGGAAAAAAAAGAGTTGAAAGTTCTCCATCTCCGTTACACAGAAACAAGGTTTAGTCTTTGTTGCTAAATTAAAGGAAGCTTCAGTCCTGTGCTATTGACAAAATGCGATGTGAAATGGCAATGATCTATTCCTGTAATATGAAAACAGTGAGGCCTTTCACTTAAAAATCCCCACATTTTTTAGACGATTTAACAAGTTTCTTTACAAAGAGCGCACAAGCGTCAGACTTGCATCGTGTGGAAAACAAGCTGGTCATTGAGGAGGGGAACAGGAGGTGGCGTGTGGAAGTTGAGACTCAGCTTTGGAGCTTTTTAATCACCTTTAGGCAGGGGTTGGGGCTTCCTCATCTTTCCTGATGAAAACCGATTTAAGGATATATTTCCTATTCCGCACAGATACTGAGCTCACACTCAGATTCATGTCCAAAGTCATGAGTCACATCCAATCAAAGCTTGAGGGAAAGTTTTCATTTGATGCCCCTTCTTTAAATGCTATGTAGTCCACAGCTATCCGGCTTTCGCTTTTCAAGCAAAGTGATGTTGGCATCTGAGGCCCAGCCAGAGCTCATGTGGTAGCCTGAACCCATGTTAAAAACAGTGGTTTCTCTTCCCAAGTTGTCTAATGATTGTGTTTTTGGCTGAGATTTTCAAAACACTCCCCTGGAAGCTGTTATGTATGTGTGCAAGGCTTTGGCAGGCCTCCTTTTTGGAGAGGGGAGGAGGTGTCTGTCTTTTAGCAAGAGACCAAAACTTGGCCTGCGCACTGGAGTGAGGTAGAATCTTGCAATTTATCCATTGTTCCTAATCAAAATGGCCTTTATTTTTCCCCGGGTAGGTTTGGAAATCAAAGGCTGCTTAGCAGAAAGCGATCGCGTCGGATTGCTCTTTAACATGATGGATTGCTGAGAAAGCTGGTGGTCATCAAACGCAGACCACAGATTAATCTGACGGCTTCAACAAATAAATCAATGTCACCACCACCCTGGCCAACTGCCAAGTTCACCCGAGGGCCCTGAGGGGGATGATGAAGCAGGAAAAACATGAACTCGCGGGCCTGCGTGCACATACACATGCTCTTTTCGACTTGGCCCGCCTTTAAAATCCGTTGATATAAACCTAGAACGGAGCGAAACGCGCACGGCTCCAAACACGGGATGACTCAATCGAACCCATCCCTGGATAGCGCGCATGATTACCAGAGGCGTGCATGTGCATGTAAACAAGCTGATGAGAAAATGAGTTCATGAAGTGCAAGCTTTTAACTGCTGCTGTGGGCCGGTTTTGACAAAGAAGTATCGACTGCAGTCATAAGGCCACGTCAATTCCCAAAAGTCTTATCTCACCAATCGGTAAGCCATTCCTTACTGTAAGCACAGGGCCATAAAGCAGCAGCAACGCAATACAATGAACCACTGTTGCCCCTTAATGTGCATATATTCTTTCTGTTAATGAACTCAGCATTTCCTTACCATCAAGTGCATAATACATGCTAACAAGATCCCAATGACTTTGCAAGTGAATCCATGTGACTATATGCAAAGAGGTTATGCCATTCATGGATGTCTAGTTCCGTCAAAATAACTCCTAGTCTGCATGTGTTTCTTAGACGTCTGATATTTTGTTCTCATTTAGTTCTATCTGTAGGGGAAGGGGGCTCGTTTTGGCTTCTTTTGTTCCAGCATCCTCCTCAGCTGTGCAAAAGTTAAGGGTTTCCATGAGGAGGAATGAGGAAATGTGCAGGTTCGAGGGTACGGCAAAGTGAACGGCTGTGCTAACATCTGCCGACATTTCCCAGATGCAGTTTGGCAGCTCTGCTTGATGGCGCAATCCCACAATACGGGAACCTGGATACCATGAACAAATTACTGCAGGTGGGCGTTTTTTTGTTGTTGTTGTTGCTGTGACCAGATGGCACCAGGACGTCACATCAAAGAGCAACAGAATTGTAACTTCTGGGTTCATTTATGGGACGTTTTCAGCTCCAGTGAAGCTCATGGAGGTTTGTTTACCTACCTCTGTCTCCTCTTACTTTGGGTTGATAGATGCTTGTTACTCACCAAGGCAACAATTGAATACAGACAACACTTTCTATTCTAATAAAGCCCAGTCAGCCCCTTAGAGTTTCACAAAAAAATCTTTATACCTGTCAAAGTTTCACTGCTGGGAAATTGGAGACTGACAGGCTGAAATAACAGCATTACTATAAAGACTAAAGGCCTATAATGGGCTCTAAATTGAGGATGAACTAATGACATTCAGAGAGCAGTAATCCTTCCCTATTTGGTAAAAGATTATACATCACTAATATTAAAGAATTTCACGAGTATTTACATTTTAAGCAGCATGTCAGAGGTTTAAACTTTTTTTTTTTTTTTCAAATTAACCCCAGTCTTGATATTTGTTCATATGGGCTGCCTAATTGAGGGGATATTACATCTGCTGCCTCAGGCTCAGTAGAGGGGGGGGGATTAAAGATGTTTTTTTACTTGTTTAAGAAATTCCGACAGCCAGGGGATAGATTCTATTAGAGCAGGGCATCATTTTGATTTACGGGTGAATTGACTCTGAAGTTTAATGCAACACTACGGGCTTCAGACTTGTTTTGAAGTACACTGACATTCATTATGCACATTTCCTGGCACAAAACTATCCTGGGGGGCCCAGGGGTCGTGAGACCACAGTTCACAACTTTAATTTCCAGTGTGGGAACTATCCCGCAAGAATGAGATTTTCCTATACGACAGCTTAAAACTTTCACCACAATCTGCCCAAAGTGAAAATTTGGAGCAGGAAACAAAAAGGAAACAAAATACAACTTCATCAGTAATTAGGATGCACACCGTAACGGAATAGGCAAAGAGACCCCGGACGGGTTGCCAGTCCATCAACGGGGCCACACAGAGACAAACAACCACAAACACACTCACTTTAAAGTTCACGCAATGCCATGGAAGTTTGTGACTTTTCAAAAAAGTTTTTCTCCTGGCTTCCAATGCAAAGACGTGCCACATCCAAACATGAAGGAAAAAATGCTAACTTTTTTTGCCTTATTATGAGGGTAATAATTCCTAGCTTAACATCGTAGTAAATAGAAATATGTAATTATTGGTCTGTTGCCTATTTTGTGACACTTTTTAGTGGCTTCTGTTGGCCCAAATATCATCATTAATACAATCATGTCTGAAATACATTTCTCATCAATAACCAACAAGTACACCTGCAATAAAAATGACCGCCATCTGTCCCCAAATTAGGCCCAAATCTTTTTTTCGTAGCTATTGCTGCCTATCCTAAACGCTACCCCGTATACCATCATGTTTTTTTTAAGGTAAAATCGAGCAAAAACCGACTCGAAAGCTCTACCCTTTCAGACACTTAAGCTGTGGGGATGCGAGTTCCTCCGTCTTGATGAAGCTGGTTCCACTCTGTTGCACCCTGTGTGGGTTTTGTTTCACTTCCACGCTTGTGTACATCTGCGCATCTGTGTTTGCTCGAGGTGATTTATGAGCGGGGCCGATGTTAGCGAGGTCTCAGCTGTTGTTTCACCCCGCGCTCCGTCCTGTCTGTTTCATCACAGCGCAGACGAAGCATCGTCATGTACAGTCAGCGCGCTGGCTGTTTGTTTTCCCCCCAAAAAACAAACACAAAACACACACACAGGGACAAACACTCACATAGACTTGGTCCAGAAATCTGCCCTGATGGATTTGAGTTACATGCCTGCCTTCTCCTCTTCCTAATCCCTTCAAATGAGTTCTGGACTGCCAAGGAACTCCCAGAACGACACACACACTCATACGACCCGCACGTACACACACCGAAAACACAAAATTGCGGCTGCGTTTCCAAGTGGCCCTCAGAGATATTCTTTTCGGGGTTTGGTGTCCAGCGAGAGCCAAACACACACAAATACATTATTGTGCGTACACACCGACCGCAGGCCCCACACACAGATACACACTCTTAGCACATGTGTGCGCGCACGCACACACACACGCTCAATTCTGGGGAAGGAACAGTGCTGCATTGTTTGCCGTTTCCTGAGAGAGCCGGCATGGGGATCCCAGGAGTTCTCTCTGGAGCTCAGTCATGGACAGCCATAAGAGAGCACAAGCCGTCTGCCAAAGAGCGGATTAAAAAGTGCATAGATCACCATAGAAATCTGTGTGTTCCCTTTTCATGCCGGGGCTATGATTTACAAAGGCAGGCCAGTTGGGACTGTCCCAGTTTAGCTTAGTGCCTGACGAACGGGAGTTATATGCATCGTTCACGATCAGGTTTGAACATGTAAAATAACAGTGAGGGATATTTTCATGCGTTTTTTTTTCTCCCCTTCCAGCTTTGCTTCCAGTCCTGCTCAAAATGGTTCTATTGGATTTAATTAACAGACAGAATACGATGATTCATTGGGATTAAAGGCGGTCAAAGAATAAGTTTCCTCTCTGAGAACTTGGGTGGCAAAACTGAGGTTTTCTTTTTCTGTTATATATGCATATATCCTGTTAGGGCAAGCTGCAGTATAAACATGTTCGCTGCCACCTGACATACAATCAGGTTGTCATGATTATTAGAGGAAAGTCAAAGTTAAGAAGACAAAGTACCTCAAAACCCATTATGGTACGTTAAGTGTTGCTGGTTCAATCGTTTTAAATTGACAGGTTTTGGTCAACTTCCAAAGATACCTTTTATCTTTTTACGACACACAGCTATTTTAGGAAGCTCAATCTAAATCTGATACATTACTGCGTTGCCAAATACAGATTTAGTTTTTGTTTTGTTTTGTTTTTTGAAGGTCTTTCCAGTTTTGACTTATTCCACAACAAAAAATAAATCTGAAAAAGTTTTTTCCATCTTATCCATTTCAAGTAAATAAATTAAAATCAAATACATCTTTAAACTTGTTTGACCCAAATTTTGAGTTAGAAATTTTTGGGGCGTTCTCTGACATCCTGAGCTCTTCCTTGGTGCCCAATTGGTGCCCAGTCAGCAAGTAAAAAACAAACTAAAAGACTATTAATGTTCACAGCTATCATTTTTTTTTTCTATGCCTGGTGGATTTCAGAATCATCTTTTGCTTTACTTGTTTCTAAAAGCACAATGCTTGAGGGAGTGGAAGAAAATGGGTTTTGTCATTGTTGGTACTGGACATGTGGATATTTACCAGAAACATTGCTTGCTAGGGATCATTTGTAGCTTTGTATTGCGTCATTGTTGTGTACATCAAATCCCGAGTTGCTGTATTTCTACTTGTTTCTATGGTTATGTTGATAAAGGACATGTGGTTTTTGTGATACAGCTTTACACGAGATGGCAAAATGGAGGTAATTATGCTTTCAGTCTGCATTTAGTAACTGTAACTCTCAAAGATGTTGCGCCTTCATCCAAGACTGCTCATGGAAAGGTTCTTGTCCCAGTGAAAATAAGCTAGTTTCAGTGAAGGACAATGGCATGTTGCCCAAGTGTCATTGGTTATTTGAGGCAAATTCGAGAATTAGCAAGATGTCGTTATTTAATCTTTAAGACACAGACGAACTTCACTTATATAGAACCTGACAGAATAGTCATTTTGAAATTCCAGAGTAAATTGATTCAATTTCGCTGCTGGAGCCTCAGAAGCTTTGAATTTCTGCTTGTTTGGCAAATGAGCTAGAGACAGAGCCACATGGGTGTCTCACATCAAAAGCATGAGATTTTTCAATCTTGCTGCTATTTCCCATTTAAAATATTGTGTTACATGCAGACACAATTACTCCTTTCTTTTTCACGTTGGATCAAAGATGTGCTTCATTCTTGTCAAAGACGTTTCCCCACAGCTTGTGTGTAGCAAGTGCATTTTGCATTTCTTAGCCTCTCCTTGGCTAGACTCGACACCTTTATCCGGGAAACTGTTATTCAGATCTTGTTCTCATGAATTACTACCAACTAAGATGGGCTTTAGTCATCTTATTGTTTTTGTAATGTTAAGTTGCTGGGCTGCATCGTACCGTCAACGGGACACTTAAAGGAGCCAGTTGCAATTTCCAGGTTTGGCAGAGAGGAGTCATGAGGGATGGGGTGTTAGCCGAAGCTTCCAGCTGCATGCTCCCAGGGCATGACAGTGATGTAGAGGCTCAGTACCCCATTTCTACAAGCTTACGTGTCCAAACTGGCCCACAGAATACTTCAGATTTTCCCCTCAGGTTCCCATCAGTTCCATTTATCCAGATGCAAAGTCATTACGGAATCTGGACACGATTGCTTCAGCCAAGCAACGTTTTGTTTCATGCTTGTGGAACGTTTTACCTTTTTACCTCTGAGGAAACGTTTATAAGGGCTAAATGCTCGGATAGTTTAGAGACAGTTGCTTGGAAAACCTTAGCAACTTCCTAATCTGGGGCGGTTGTAGTTAAGAAGGAATAGAAGTAATGTACCAATTGTACGGTTGGTGGTTCGACTCCTGGCTTTACAGGGTCCCCACGTGGAAGTGCCCCTTGGCAAGACACTGAACCTAACAACACAGACTAATCCATAGTCCGGTGTCCTTGTAAGTCGCTTTGGATAAAAGCATCTTTTAAATAAGTAAATGTAAAGGGACCAATGCGTTGCAGGTAAATTCTGACATTGCACAATATAGAATTCCTTTGTCCTAGATTCGCAGACCTTGGCGTTCTAGTTCTAAATTGCAATTAAATTTAATAATTTAATAATAATTCATTTATTTTTCTCAATCTCAGTTTGCAACTGTTTTAAATATTCTTCACAACACAAGAAAATAATATGTAAAAGGGCTAGATTTAGTTTATTTTAGGAGGTTTTGAAAATATTGTCATCGGGGAAGTTGTTGGAAGCGTTATTGGAAGTAAAAAAGAAAATAGGATTGCCATGTAATTAAAGGCGACGCAGACTTTTAAATGATGTGGCTCATCAATAGAAGCATTAGAAGTTCCTTAAACTGGCCAAAACAAATCTATACACCGTTTTATCAGAGGTGTGTATCTTGATGGCACTAGACAGTCAAGGGGGAGTTCTATCAAATCAGCCAATATAAATACATACAACTTACACTTTTATCGATAGGATCACATGTGAGAATATCAGTTTATAAAAATTTAACATTCAGCTGTGAAAGTGTGGAAGAAAGCCATTGGATTTTGGCTGAATACAGAAATAATCCCTGCAGGAGCAGAGTTCAGACATTTTCAATTAGCGTCAGTCAACGTTGACGTAAAATGACTCTTTCGCTCCGTCTCAGATGAGCCCGAAAGGTAAGATTATGGAGATTTTTGCAGTTTGGATGGCTCTCGTCCATGTTGGCTTGAAAAGCCGCAAAGCACTAAAATGTCATTCTGAATGGAATGATTTGTCCAAAGAAAACTGGACTAATGAAGGCTGAACGAGGTAATACGAACATTCCAGACTGACATGATTTTGTACAGTTGTTGACACTGATGCCTCAAAGTTTTAACCGTTAAAAAATAGTTTTTTTAAGTCACCTGTTTGACTGTAGTTTCAGGTTTCTTCAAAACTGACTAATTCCAAAGAAAAGAAAGCCACTGTTTCCCTACATAACTAGTTTTAGCCCCAGGCATTAGTTGCCACACACTAATGGAACAGACAGTTTTACTTCTAATCTTGTTTTTAGCCGTGGGGGGCAGCGATGTGCATGAGCTTTATCTCCTCACCAACATAGACAAGACCATTTCCCATAATAGATCAAACACTCCCCCCTGCCACTGTCAAAACTTAATGAACGCCCAAACACACACACACGCACGTACGCACACATACACGCACACACAAAACTGCGCGGTCTGCAAAAAAAAAGGTATTTTGTGCTTGAATATAAAGACACTCCTTAATAACATTTAATTGTTCAACTGTATCCAACAACCGGGGAGGGTGTTTAGACAGAGCAGGAAATAGAAACAAATCCTACTTTCACTCCTTTGTTGTTGCAGGGAAAGTTCAGGCCCGCTCATGCATGCGTGAATCATCCAGTAAGTTCTGCCGGGGGTAACTGTCATCACACTCCTCCTCACTACAGCAAACTGTCTGCAAACTGTCTGCCCAGATCCTCCGTCAGCAGTTTTGGTCGACATGAGCCCTGATGGTGCACATATGATTGAAGATGTCCCGCTCCACTTCCCCTTTCTTTCACTGGGACATTGAAAGACATCTGTGGGTGAAAGAGGAGCCTGCTTGTTTGACATGCTGGGGACATGACCAAGTCTTTTTCATATGAAAACAACCTTACAAAGTGTTTTCTTCAGTCCTCTTCAGGGCAATATCTGCCAACAAATCACTTTTTTTCCCCCTCGTCTCATAAGAAGTTTGGGTTCTTTTGCACCAGGCTCCAGCATTTCTCTGAATCGTTTGCTTTTGTGAGACATCTATGACCGGCCTTGTCCCCACTGTCTGCCCCAATGTAACCTCCAATCATCACGCTGCCACCTCTGAGCTCCATTGTTGGGCTCTGCGGCATTACAGGGCCCGGTTCATGCCAAACATGCTCGGCCCAATCTGAGCTAAACTAATTTAGCTCGGTCTCATCTGACCAAAGAATGTGCTCAAACTCTCATCAGGGTGTCCGTCTTAAACGGAGCCTTTTACACACGGTCTGTGTGCCTTATGTGCCGAGGTGCAGGCAACGGATTCCTCCCTGTTTTCCACGCTTTGGAATTGATCTCGCGCGGTGAACTCTGCTCTGTCTGGTCTGCGTGATGTCCTACAACAACCCCCTGTGACACGTACTGCCGGCATGTTTTCTGGAAGTGAGGGCTCGCCCTGTCCTTCTCAGGAGCCGCTGGCTGTGTGATTCATGGCAGTGCGTCTCATTCTCCATGTCACTGCTCCAGAACTTTGATTCGAGTTTGACCCAGTTTTGCCCCCTTGTTTGGCGAAACTTGAAAAAGCACCCCCTGGAAAACCGACATGTGGCTCTAATTACATTCATCATGATTTGTCCCCTCAACAGAGCTGAGAGGCTGTTAGGGATATGAGTCACCTTTTCAATGAGCAACATATTGAAACGTGCGCCCTGTTCCTCTTACAAAAGAGACTATTTTTGTCTCGCGTTTGGTTGAAGCCGTTCTGTATACAGACACACGCCCACCCCCTTTCTTCTCTACATGGAAAAAATGTCTGCTCACGTTAACATGAACTATGTCACCGATGAGAAAAAAGTCCAAGTAGGTAGCAAAGAGGATGAAACTTGATGGAGAAAAAGAGTTGAAGATAAAGTAAACAAAAGGGAAGGCTTTTGTGATTATGATTCATAGCAGGGGTCAGACGGATGGGAATTAATAGTAATAAAGAGTCGGGTCGAAGGAGTGTAGCGCTCTAATCTCCTTCACTTCATCAGCGCTTGTTACAGAGTCATTAGCAGGTCTTTTAGACCGTGAAAACCTCCCTGAAGGATACACACTCAATCACACAGACACACACACACACACCTCCACAGCCTGAGAGGATTGCACATTTTATCTTGAAATATCTTCAGTTGCGGTGCCAAAGAATGCAACTGGGACCCAAAAAAAGGCTCGCAAACTAATATTTTTTCAATATAAATGGTTAGTCTGAAACATTTTTTCCACTTTCCCCTTGCCCCATGGATTTTCAGTAGAAGTGAATTCTACTATTCATAATCTGACATCAAGGAACCCTTTTATTGAATTTTGACATTTCTCATTGCTTTAACAGAATTTTTGGTGAATGTTTACCTCCTTTGAAGCAATATCAGTTCATTTCGTTTGTAGTATCACATACTTTTCCAATATTTTTTGGTTGCATCAAGAGGAGACTTCTGATAGGTCCGCTCAACGTTGTTAACTCTTCTTTCTTTAAACTTCTCGTGCATCTTTGAATTGTATTCCTTGCACTTGGGTTTTTGTGGTTAGATAACTGTGCAAAGACTGGAAGGCTGGGCCCCGCTTCAAGAAAACTACGAGAGGGAAAACCTTCTGCAGAAAAATAAACAATGTGTGACAGGAAGCAGACAGCAAAACACAGGAATCTCTGAAAGTGCAGAGAGAGTAATGATACACCTGAGAATGGCCAGGTTGACAAAAATGCCATGCGGGAGTGTCCAAAGAGGAGCAGAAGAGCAACACTATGCTTTATTTGAATGAACTCATACGTCTTAAGAAATGATCGAGCAGGAAACCAAAAATATTGACAATGATATTTGCAGATTTTGCATTTAAATAGAATTTGTGATGCTTGATTTTAATTCAGCTTCTCACGAGGAACCATTTGCAGATAGAAGCACATGTGGATGGCGGAGATGCTTTTGGAGTTTTCTCTAATTTATATACATACCTGCTCATTTTTTTCCTGTCACATTTTCCCCAACAGGTGCGTAGCCAAGGAGTGACAGAGGAGTTGAAGTGCCTGAGTATCCTAAATGCTCTGGATCAGGAGAAGAACATCCCGGACCAGCTGGCCCAGCTCTTTGGAGAACCTTGCATCAAACTGGCCGAGGGCATCAAGTCCTACATCTCAAAGGTCAGAAAAATAAATGAATAACTGACTGACAGGCTTTACTAAACATGCGGGCTCTCATTTTTAAAATAAAAAAAAATCCTTGATTTGTTTTTTCCTTGTAGACATTTAAATAGGAAGATGGCAATGACTCAGGACATTTCTCTTTGATAGCCACTACTGTGCAAATGTACGTTTAATACAGATTATTTCCAGATAAAGTGCTCTCATGTATGTATCATGATGGAACATGATGGTCCCCCACCGGGAGACCAAATGAATGGTCAAATTGAGATGTGAATGAAGTACTGAGTAAAGCACTGACTAACATTAGTGCATATGGCATTGATTACCAGTGAATCTGAGGGCTGTTAAAAGAACAGCTGTGGAAATGACTGTTTGCTAATGAGCATGCATTTTAAATGATAATATCCCAGTTTGTGTTCATTACATTTAGTTTCTGTTTATACACAATATCTTGACCGAGTTGTACATCTATAGATTTAAAATTTCAACCTGGAAACGAGACGATATTAAGTCTTATCGGCGTGCGTTTGGCGGAGTCTCCTGAAGTTAAGACCAGACGGTGGGTGGTTTGGTTTCAGCATGAGGGAATGTGTTTGGTTTCAGTCAGCAGAAAGACATCTGCTTGGAGTAACGCAGAGCACGATCTCTGGGTGGAAGCTTTGGCTTGACGATGTAACCCAATCGTAAACTCCCATGGTGAATGGCCTGAATTATTGAGTGACAAGTTTTCCAGATGACGGTTTTCAGGGATGATTATTGAGATGATCTCTGCATGAGCAGTCTTTGGGGATGGTTAGATAAGATTTTTTGGCGGTTAATTTTGCTCTTGTATTTTGTTCCTTGTAGGAGTGTCCTTTTAATTACTATTGTTTAACATATCTACACAGTAATCCAGTTTTCAGCATTTTCAAAGAGTAGTGAAATATGGAAAAGATTCCTAGCTTTTATGCAGGAGGAGTGGATGACCTCCCCGTGTGTTAAAGTGCTGGAATAGACAGAGTCCTAATGTCATTTGTGCAAACCTGACATGGTTGCACATGAACTTTTGGATTTTGGTAAATGTAGCTTCATCATAAGGGACAGTGGTTGCAGTGTAGTCTTAATATAAGAAAATGGTCAGGCTGCTCTTGTGGTGTTTTGATATGAAGCAGAAGCTTCTTATTCTAGCGGTTAACGCCTTAAAAAACAAACATTTTAATGAATGATGGAATTACGTTTAATCTGGTGAGAGTATAAACGCACCCCTGAATTGTCTGTGGTAACAGTTTATATTTACACTGTAGCTTATAGTCAACGAAGCATGATCGAGAGTTTTGTACCATTTTTTTGAGACGTGTCATGACAAAGGCAGGCTTGAAAAGCTGGCTGCACTTGTGTTGGCATGCTCAGATTAAACCCACTTGACTTTTATCGTTAATCTCTAAACCCGATCTCTTACCGTAAGCACAACCTGAAGTCACAAAGGACTTTGAACTCCTGTTGAGTTCGTTTGAATAGGTGACAAGTTTTTTTTTTAAAAAGCCATTTGCTCAATCTGCATATAACCTCCAATCGCCACCATGTCGTCATCTATCTATCTATCTTTCTATCAACTATCAAAAGGGCTCCTTTAAGCCAATTAAACCTTGAGCACGATCTTAGTTTGTGTTCCCAAAATTCCAATTGAAACATCTTTCTGTGTTTTAACACCTGCTATATAGAGTACATTTTTACGTGACCTTTGACAATCTTCTCTATTTAAATTTGAGCCAGCGAAAGACTGTGAATCTCAAAACAACAGGTCTGGTATAGTTTTTGCTAAAAACTTTAATATTTAGCTTCTTTAGTGTTATGTTTTCAAATCTTTTTCGTTTTCCCCTTTTCATATAGATTTTGGTAAATTTTCTGATGAATGCCTGCTCTTTGTGTTCCCCTACCTCATATTTGGTGTTCATTTGCATTAGTTTTGTTCTTTTTCTGCTCTGAACTGATTTCATTAAAATTTCTATAGCAGTTTTATTTATATATATATGACTAGCCATTACGGGAGAGAAAGGTTAGGGTTACCTAATGTCACCTACATTCAGCAAGAAGCAGATAAACAGGACCGTCTGGTCTTGGATCAACAAATTGATCTTTGATTACTAAAGTGGTTTCCAGGGACCCCAGATGAGATGCTTGACTCCAAACTGCTCTTTAAAGTGTTCCTTTGGGGAAGAAAAATTGGAGGTTGTGCTGGTCAAAAGCATCCGCTGAATGTAATGTGTACTGAAACATGGCAGCCTCGGGACAAAACCCTTCATCTGCTACAGCTACGTTTGGCTTTTTACACACCTGGTTTTACTTGGCAACGGCTCCTGAGATGTGCTCAGACATGGAGGGGGAGATTTACAGTCTTTGTTTTGAACGGAGACAGAAACTCACATCGCACATTAGGCACAAAAAAACGCAGCGTTACCAGTTGCTCACGCATATATTACACGGGACCCAAAGGCCTATGAACCGGGCCGTCACATGGTTGAGGAACTGCTCGCACACAGATGTAAACGTATATAAATAAACACAAATGAGTCACAGAGCTGTTACGGACGCACTCATTGGAAGTTTCAGCCGCCTGCAATTGATCCACATTAAGGTCAGACTCGCCTCGGTGCATATGATGAATCAGCATGAAAATCCCTGCGACTAAAGCAGGCTGGTTCAAGAGTCCACAGCTGCTCACACACACAGACGCCTACGCGTTCATTTAAGCCCTCCGAGTCGATCCGATGATATAAGTCATCCTCTTGTAGACGCAGCCAGAAAGACTTTTTCCCCCACTTAGCCTCAGTGTCTGGACTCCTGCTGTATATTATCGGCCCACTCATTTCCTACAGCTTCCACAACATACACACACGCCACTCGTTACTTCTTCTTTCCTGTCAGCGGAGTGAAAAAGTTTGGGACAGCGTCCTCAATTAGTGACAGTGTTGAGTAGCTGAGGTAAAGATGACAGAATATCCTCTTAGCAGGAATTTAAAGACAATATAGTTTGTCAAGGGTTTTATATTAGCCTCAAAAACAAGATTTTTTGCAAGGTTAGCTCTTGAAAACCTTATAAATGCTTTTTTTTGTGCCCCGATGGAGGATTTTTATTCATTTTCTGTTTCTTTGACACCGAATACTGATGAGGGAGGACGGAAAAAGCTTTACAAACTGTGTCTAGCAATAATTAAGATTGACACTGTTCACCAGGTGTTACCTGTCCTGTCAATGCTTTACATACTCACAGCCCTGGGAGTCATTCCTAAGAAAAACCCCGCTCCATTTTTTTCCGCCTCATTCATCAGAACGTTAACTGCCTTTCTGTCCTGACACGTGATTAATTCATGGTGAGGGCAAAGACTTCCTTTAACGAAGCACAACTAGTGACCTCAAACCGGTTTGTGTGAAAGTGCAGTATTGACATTTCCCTCAGTGGTGGCTCTTCAAGGCAATGAGCCACATTTGAGATCTTGTTCTAATCCCAGTTCTCAAAAGGCCAGATATTTGCATTGTGTCTTAAAAATAGTTTCAAAAGAAAACATTAACAAGGGGTTGTTGTTTTTGTAAAAATGAAAAAAAAAATCCTTATTTTCATTGTGTGTACTTGACTTTGTCACATGAATAAAAACATGAATAAAAAAAAAAGAAAAAAAAAAAAAAAAAAAAATTAACAAAAGAAAATTTGAAATTTTGAAAACATGTCTTTTTGAAATAAAAAAGAAGCATGTTTCTCACTGTCCCTCACTATTAACATTTCAACTTAAGCTTTTTTATTGTGGCCATCTCTCTCCCAACTCTTTTCAAATCCCTTTTCGCCGTCCTGCCTCCACGCTCCGTTTGTGTGATACAATCGGAGTGTGCTGCTCCATGCCCCTGTGGTCCTCAGTGGACAGGAACAGGAATGTCTAGTTTTCCTCCCATGCAAGTGGAGAGCACAGAAAATGCAATTGCTCCCTGTTGAGAAATGTCCAAACACATTTATATGCAATTGCTTTCGGGTAAACATTCGCATATTCCGATGTGGACATGTTAATTGGCTACAGCGTATCCCACAGGTTTCCTGTGCAGCACTGTTCTGTTTGTTTCTGCCAAGGCTTTTGGCGTTTCACCTATCACTTTGGTTGCATTGTTAGTGTTTGGAGACATGTCCACTGAATGTAATTTCCACAAGCCGATTCAATAAAACAACACTGTGTTCTCTTGGTCACCGGATCAGGTCTTTGAAAGTGGAACATTTGAGTCCAAAAGCCCAAATGGTGGTTAGGTGGAGCTGGCAGACCGAGTAGGCGCCGTCGCTTTTCTTATAAAATGCTTCAGTGAAAGGACTGGAGATCCAGATTTTCAACGAGGGGAAGAGAAACAAAAAAAAGAAAAACTCAACAGATTTGCTGGCATTTAATGGAGACTGGGCATCCAAAGCAAAGTTTCAAAACGCTGATTATCATATGTGGCAATCGAGCTTTTTAAAATTAGCAATGAGGATCCAGTGTTCGTGCTTCGAGTCCCCTTTTTCTTCGCTTCCATGTCCTTTTCTGTGCATGAAACAATTGTGAGGTAATTACACTTTTCTGGAGCATAAGTCTCGGGTGCTCAGTGAATAGTGCTGCTAAATGTTTTTGAATCCAAACAGAAAAGCAGTGGATCAGGGGTCTGAGAGGGACATGCATTGCTAAATTAATTAAAAATGTTCTTTTTGTTGTCGCTCAGTTCAAATTAGTAAATGATTAAGTTAAAGGTGGAGAGCTCTTTCATTATAACCTCTAATGGGAGGTTCTCATGCTGTTAAGTGTCATTTTACTGAGGCTTATAGATCATGTGGCTGGATTCAACAATTGACGGGGTGGTTAAGTGACATTCCTCGGCTGGTCCCTTGTTTGCGTTGTATGAGAAAGGATAGTGCGTGTTTTTTAGTCCTTTGTTGGAATGTCACAGAGACTCCAGCTGAGTCTTCAAACTAATGACGTCAAACGACACAGAAGCATTGTGGCCTTCATGGAAAGTGGGACTTGGAAGTGAAAATGCTGTACATATAAAGAATACAAATTGGGAGACCAAAGGCCTTTTTTTTTTCTTAACATCAGAAATCTGAAAGGGCTTGTATAATCACTTATGGAGCTCTATAATGAGGACTTCTATAAAAAAAAAAAAACACTTTTTTTCTCTCTTCCCCCTAGAATTCAGTATATATTTTTTTTAAAAAAAACAAATTTTATATTCAATTGTGGTCAGACAGCACAGTGTTGAAAACGCAAAGTAGCAAAGAGGCTAATAAACGGTTAGCTTGGCAAGCTGTGACTACTATTACCATTTTCTTCTCCGTATAAAACTAGGGTCTCCTCTCAATGAAATTGAGTTCATTGAAACCCTCCTTGTTTTATTAGGGCTTTCATTGTCAATTTTGTGTGGATTGGATCTTCTTAGTAACTTGATTTTGATCTAAATTGTTTTGATCTGGTGGTATTTTATCTTTTGTCTGCCCATTGGCATGAAAAGCAGGCCTTTTTTTCTTCTGTCGTCCTGGTCTGGAGGGATTTATTAGCTTGCCATTCCTTGTCTTTAAATCCCACCCCTGGCCATTACATGAGGCCCAGCTTTTAATACAATAATAGTCGCTTGTAGTGACATTTTCTTAAAATGTTACACATAAGGCTATAATGTAGGTTCCAGAGCTTTGCAATTAGCTTTGCGTTGATTTTCAAGAACATATTGCATCTAACAAGAGGAAAAACCTAGTGGAACAATTGTTTTTTCACACTAAAAAGACTAAAAAGGTTTCATCTATAGGCCTTTCCACAGAGTAAAAGAAAGTGTAAAAGTTTTGGGAAGATTTCCTATTAGCTTTTTCTCCGGTTTGAACATGTTTAATATGTGTCTGATACTGTGTTTTCATTTAAGTGTGAGTAAAGTCGTACTTTGTAGAGAACTGGAAGCAGTAAGAAAAACAAGCTAACTTATCACTTAGCAAAAGCAAAAACAGTGAGAAAAACATTTTTTAATCATAACATCCGTCAAACACATTTATCACTGTTTTTATGGTCGAAATTGTGCAAATGTCAAAACATATTAAGCTAAGCGCCAAATAATTTATCCCCATGTGCTCCTAGTGTTGTGTGCTAACCTATGACAGCATTCAGTTGGTTTCAGTTTGAGCTGTAATGGTGATTTTTGACACTGGTATTCATTTCCTCCGACTCTTAGGAATCAAGCAAATAAGCCAATTTCTTAAAACGTGGATCCGTTCCTGAAAACATCTGTGGTGATGCTTACAGATCAAAGTTGCGCTGACATTGTGTTAAATCAGAGAAACCAGTGTTGAATGGAAGAAATCTGAGACCCTCGGGCGGCGCTGTATTAAAACCAGACACGCTTCTTTTGTGGGAATCGCTGCATGAGAAGAGGAATGCTTCTGAAAACCTCTGTTAGTGAACACACATCATCATATCTGTACTTCTTCGTCTGTTGCGTGTTTTTCTCCTGTGCAATTTCTGTCTCCGCTTAATCCCCCAAAATGACCTTTTTTTTTTACAATCATAATTTCCATTTTAAATTGATTTTATTTGAGCTTTTCTTTTTTTTATAGATGTATGTGGTATGCTATCATTTCCCCTTAGTTTCCCTCCCTGTATTTATTAATTGTTTGCATATAATAAAGACTGGGATGCATTCTTCCTTATTAAGTGCTGATTGAAAGTTCCCAAGTAAACTTCTTAAAGGACTATTTGAAATTTCAAGTAAATCTTTACTGATAAAAGTAGAAAATAAATTAACCTGAGTTTATTTTTAATGAACTGAGGGATATTTGAAAGAAGAATCCCCAGCTTTAACTGTAACACAGTGGTATAGGCAAAGTCGGCAAATCTTAGTTGTTGTTTTGACCTTAATTAAGACTTTTCATGGTTTTCTTTTAAAGATCCGATGGTTTCTGGATATCAGCTTTAAAGTGGCAGGCCCAGCTGTAAATGCAACACAGCAAAAGGTCTTTGTTGAGCAACAAGCCCTGTTCCTGATAACAAGTTTAGGTCAGATCTAATCACAGCCGCTTGTCCAAGTCTGCTGGTGTCTGTAGGTCCTCCCAGCTGTCAGCGGCTAGCAGGTGCCAACAGAACGGAAGCATGGCTCCTGAATGCAGTCCGGCTGCCTCAGTCCATGTGATCTGCTTGGAAGCAGATGAAATAGTTTTGACCTTTGTGGTTGTTGGGAAAGGGTAAGGTCCGCACACTGGGATCAGAAAAACCAAAAGAACGTCTGATCCAGCTTTACACACACTGCACATGTGGAAGCTTTTCAGTTTCTTTTTTGTGTTTTAGAGGAACAAATTCAATATCTGACACATAAAAGGTCGAAGCGACGAACCTGTTCACGGATCTTCTCTCCAAAAACTACACTTCTCTTGGTCTCCTGGCAGGAAAACCCCGAAACTCTGCACAAGCTGCACTTGCTTAAATTGAGCAATGATGACGATGTTGATGTGACAGATGCGTGTGTGTGTGCCGCTGACAGCGGATAAGGACGATGGCTGCAGGGAAGGGGTGATGAATAAGGTGCTGAATGTGCAGACCGCAGCAGCAGACTGGAAGTGTGAAGAACTATGTCCAGAGCCGAGCTCGAAGAGACGGAGAGCCGAGCTGCGAGGAAAAAGAGGGAACGAGCCGCTGACCGCAGATGACCAGAAACAAGTTAAACAAGGAGTTAAACAAGCCGAACAAGTTTCCAGTCTTTTGTCGTCCTATTTCCACAGTTTTTGGAAACGGCTCGAAACTGCATCTTAGCGTTGCCATTTGACCACTGCAGCCAGAAAGGAGACCAACCATGGAGGCGGAAAAATTTTGGGCCGCATGTGTGCCTCAGCTGTGCATGAAACATAAAAAAAAAAGAGAGCGGAAAGCAAAGGGGAAAAGATGGGGGCAGGACGTTCTGCAGATGCTGCCCTGCAGAGATGAGGTTGAGCCTCATTACTAGCTATTTATTAATTGCACAATGTTGAAGAGTCACCGATTGATGGAACCGATTACTTCTAATCCGCTTCATAAAGGAAAATAAAAATCTGATAACATATGTGACTTGATTTGATCAATTTGACTGTGTACAGATTAACTTCTTTATTGGTCCCACGTGGCGCTGAAGCTGTGAAAAAAGCTATGTGGCCTCTAACATGAAAGCAACATAACTATGCGGCTGTCTGATTCCTAACTGGCAGCACTTAAAACTCATGACTTCTTTGTTTGTGAATAAAGATTCCCTTTCAGAAACACATACCAAACCAATAATGCGATCTGTAAGAACATGAATTCTCTTTCAAGAAATCGTGTTCTTTCTTTTCTTTTTTTTGTTTTACAAGCTGACACAATTTGCTGTGTTCGTAATGAAATATATGTGACAGACTTTGATCAAAATGCCACAGAGATGTGGTACAACGTGTCCATTTTAAAGCATTTCAAATGGCTCTTTTCATAGTAGCTGGTTTTAAAGCAGCTCAACTCCCCTTCTCTCCCTTGAGGGTTGACTCACTGGAGATCTGCCGGACAACTTTAAGATGCCTTTTTAAACCTCAGTTGAGACACAATGAGACTGAGTAACCCCGGAAGACTGTTATTACATTCCATAGCTAGTCTGATAGCTAATCCAAGTTCAAATGACCACCTGGGTTGTTAATGTAAAGTAAAAAATGAACTGAAATTCAATATGATGACAAAACCACTTTAAACATTAGTAAAAGCTATGCTGCAAGCTTTGCATTGTCATAGGAGACTTACAGGGTTCAGGCCTTTGCTGTCCCAATATTCGGTTTTTCGTGCCAAAAGTTTAGAACTATTGCATGAAGAATGTAATTACCAAATGCAGTAGAACCTCTACATACAAATTGAATTCGTTCTGGGACCTACTTCGTATGGTAACATATTCCTATGTTGGTTCAAATATTCCCAAATGCATTATATAAGAGAAATGTAAAAATTTTATTTTTATATTTTATCATTTTTTCTATGACAATGTATGTTAGAAATTTACTTTCGGTGTCAAGTCGAATATTTGAGGTTCGACTGTAATATAAAGTCAGAGATCGTAACTTCCAACTGCAAGAGGAAAAAAATCTATTAGAGGTCAAGTTGTCTGACATGAATCTATAAATCCTTCATAGAACAACTGGAAATGCATAATGAGCTACTAATGCTCCTTAAAGTTATAGGGTGAATAAAGCTGCTGATAAGAGTTTCCTGTTGATATCAAATCAAAAGCAAAGAAAACAATAGAGACTTCCCCCTTTGGAGGTTCGGCAAAAAAGCATGCTTGCATTTAAAGTTTGGCCAGAAATAAAAATGAGGTAAGTGGGTTTTTCTACTCAAGGTTAGGTTTGAAATCCTGGTCCTGAAATGGGTCTTTTCAGACCTGTGGAACATCAAACAGAGTCACAAAGTTGTTTTTTCTTTTTCGAAATTGCTAACGATTTTAGACTCCCGAATTCAATCGTATATCAATAAAAAGGTTATTGATATTTTTTAAGCTGAATGGAGCTTGAAGTAACGTCCCCCCGCCGTCCTGCAGCCTGTCTTTGTCTCCACAGACAGCCCCAGCAGATCTGCACCTGCTGCAGCAGGCTGGCAGCCCATGAGCTCTCAGATTCCAGCAGAGTGATGGATGGCTCTCAGGGACAGGGTTGAAATTTACTTGAATGTATCAGGAATCCGTAACAGGGCTTGCTCGGTCTCATCTGTGTTCCATCTAAAACTCCATTCCCGGTTAATCTGAATCACAATCGGAATTTATTTTTAAAATTGATATAACAGAGTTGGTGGTCTGAATCCTTGCTCTACATAAGCGCCACTGATACGCATCTTTGTGAAAATACTAAGCTGCCTTGGAGGCTGAGCTGGAGTTATTTAATTAGAAGAATAATGACGTTGCCTCCCCTACTTTCCATGGGAGGGTCACAGCCTCCACCCCTGAGCTTGTTCACCTTGAGCAGAGCAGAGCAAAGGAAAGGAATTTACCTTTCAAATGAGGGAGGCCAGGGTTAGATCAGGGTTAGAATTCTGAAATCCTAAGGCAAGCCAAGCGTGCTTTTGGGTGTGTGGATTTATCAAGTAACTCTGCAGTGGCCAGCGGGAAAACATCTACCTTTCTCAACTAGGCTTGATTGATGCGACATCAAATCCTAAAATAAGCAACCATTATTATTTAGGTATTATTTCTTAGGTAGAATTTGAGTAAACTTTTCAAGTGAGAAAGAAAAACAATGGACCGTACCAATTTATAGCAAATTTCTAGTCAAGTCGACCACTCAAATGACTTGTACACTTTTTACAGGCTACTCTATCTCACACCTTCAAAAGCCGATGGATGAATTGGTGTCCGCCAGTGTTTCGCAAAAGTACCCTAACAGCAGCAAGCCGGAAGTCAAACCACGGCCCTCCAAGTGGGAGACAACCTTTCTTCCTCCTGAGCTATTACAGCCACAAGAAGAAGAAAAAAAGAAAGAATACCGACACAGGACCAGAAATGTCCATCTGGATCTCGTCGGAAAGCCTTGCCAGAATTGGCTCCCACTGAAACGTGGCTGCGAGGAAGCCATCAAAGAATGGAAACGGGGAGGAAATGCAGAGGTATGTCAATCGCAAGAAGCGAACCTAAAAGCCAGTGGCGTCCGCTGAGAGAGCAGACCACATAATTACTGAAGAGGTTGCGTACCTTCCCGACAAAGAACGTAAGAAAAAGACAACCAACATCCAAAGAAGAGCTCTGGGACGTCCTTTGAGAAGCCTGGAGAACGATTTGACGATACACTTCAGACTGCTGATTGTAGGTCTCTTTGTATGAAATGAGGGGTGACTCAGCACCTTTGCTCAGCACTATGAAACATCCGCAGTCAGGACTCTGGAGATTGTGCAAATGAAACACATGAGACCAAATACAGATTACGATCCTGTATGTAACTACAGCTTGTAACCAGAGAGCTTCCAGTCCCCCATAGTTTGTTTGCAGATTGATAACTCAGGCAAAGGGATAATTCCTCAAACAGTAAATATGACAAGGTCAGGTTCCTATGCCCATCAGAGAATAACATCAGTTGTTATTGGGCGCTCTTTCTCAATTTGGAGTGCTGGAACTGCGTCTGACAGTGAGAGGGAGAGGAACACGGGACAGGCTCCTGTGTGTTATTTCTAATCCCGAAACTGGATCTGTAGGAACAGAGAGCTCCGCTCTCTTCGTGTGCACATTGATAACACTGGATGGCCGAATCAGCTTTGAACATCACAGCAAATGTTTGTCTTTTGACCTGAAATGCGAAACAGCTGCTCTGGCATCACCAGCCGAAGTGCGGACGGACGGGCTGCAGAACCTGGAGACGTTATCTTTAAAAAAAAAAGAATAAAATAAAGGCACCACACTGTACTATCTGATGCACGCACTCATAAAAAACAAGCTTTTTGAAGGGGAGAGTTTGCTGTTTACCACCATGCGATTTGTCTAATTTAATTTATTAAACAGCGTTCGTATTTTGCAATTTTAAGCCTGCTTATTCTAGACAAAAAAAAAAGATGTTGCCCTAAAACTTTTACTCATTAACTTTTAGGTTTAATTTGAAACATTGTTTACTTTGTAACTCAGATAAGGTCGTCTGGTGAAGTCAAACTTAAATTTAGTCTCAAGCTCATATTTGCAAATACCTCCAAACAAAAGTCATACAAAGGCTATCTGATGTTTGGATAATGAGAAAAAGACGCTGGCCGGCATGATGTAATGGCAGCAACATGTTTTGCTTGCTCTCCCCCCCTCTCCTTTTTTTTTTTTTTAAGAGAGCAGAGCACATTTGGTTTGTTTCGTGCCAAAGAAACAAGCTGGCCTCCGAGCACCACTCTCTTATCTTGCTCTGTGCCACAGTCAGCTATTGAAAAGCAAATGTCAGTCACTGGCACGCTGTTTATACACACACACACACACACACATTCAGGCTGGGGGTGGTGGGCTGCGGCGTTGTTAGTGATTTCCAGCTGATAGACAAGCACAAAAGACCTCTGTGTCTGGCGACGGCCACCCTCCTTTCCTCTGTATCCCCCTCCCCTCCAGGCTGAGATCCTGTCCAGCAGACCCTTGGTGAAAAAAAAAAAAAAAACTCCATCTCTACCTCCCGACTCTTTCGCTGTGATGCTGAAGTCGGCTGGGTTTCTGTGCAACAGTGAGACAAGAGGCTTCTGTGCTGTCACGACGGCCGTATTAAATGCTCAGCTCCACACTCCTCTTTAGGGAATTTCCCCAAAGTGCATTTGTTCCCACAGATGAGCAACTGTTTGATGTCATATCTGTGCAAAACATTCTCAAGATGAAGCCTGCCGTCCGTGTTCGTCCTCGCCTGGCTCCAAACGAGCGCCCGTCCTCATCCTCGCTTCCGCACTTTCCCCTTTGAATTCTCACCTGCCATCAGCAGGGCCTTTTGGGTTTTTTTTATGCGAGCCAGAATCTATCCGCAGCCATTCACTTGATTTTGATTTTAATTTCTCTCCATCTAGTAAATATATTGGTACCTGAACAGTTATGGTATTGCTGTAAAATAGTGACAGTGTAGATTTGGATGGCATCAACCAGCCCCTAAAAATGAAAAGAAACTAAAACTCTGAAAATGTCAAGGTGACATAAAGTGATCTGGCTTTCCCTGGTGGACCTCATTGTCTCTAATAAAGCCCTATAAGGATGCAAAACCTCTGGGAAACCCCCCACCCCACCCCCCAGTACACGCATATTTGTACACGGAACATTTACAGTCCAAACACTGTTACAGCGTCACAGCTGGTCCACTCTCTCTCACTTTCTCTCTCTCTGACTTCTAGCATCCATGAAAAAAAAAAAAAGTGTGTCTGCTGGTATGAGCAACCCGAGAAGTACCTATTTTAAAATATACTGCAGGCTTTGTTGCAGCCTTGAAAATGTGGCATTCTGGTAAGGACCGACTGCGTCACGCTTGCATTGCCACAATCAAGGAGAGTTTTTGTTGATTAGGTTTTATTGAGTTTCCTCCTGGCGAGGGAAAAAGTCCCCCACAGTCCACACCCACGTCCACAGGAGGAGCCATTGGGGCCTCGTGTGCATGTCGAACATCATCACTTGACCGCAGTGATTCATAGTCCGATTTACTCCCCCCCCCTACCACCACCGCCATTGCTCCCCTCCCCGTTTTTTAAGTTGATAGCAGCTCCTTGGATGCTCTCAGGCTTCCTGGACCACAGTCTGGATTTTCTGCTGTCGGCGTGAAAGATAAATGGGAAAAACACTGGCGAAAACACAGACATGAGAAAGGCCAATGAAGTCATCACGCTGCAAGCGGAGATCACTCTGGTTGCTGGATAAATGCAGCAGGTCTCGCTGGCTGAACGGAGTGATTTGGGCTCACCACCATGCAACCTTGACGAGGTTATTTAGCGTTTATATGCAGCCCCCCCGCCTCCCCTACTATTTTCTTATAAAAAGCTTTGTTTTTTGGAAATTGTTCACCACAAGCTCTTGTTTTGACCCGTCAAGGGCCGCAGATGGGTTTCAGCCATTTGTAAACACTTAGGCAGGCGATTTAAAGTTTTTTATCGTGTCTCTTTTAAGCATTTATCTTGCATGCTTTGACAGAGGAAGGCTGAGTTTGTGTAAAAACTTAGCAGAAAGTATCTCAAGTACAGCTCGGAAACATAATGACTGAATGTTTTCAAAAATGAATTCATAAAACCCCATTCATCCTCCTATTAGATCCATGTAAGGTGTGTTCAGCAGATTTTATTTTTAGAAGAAGCTTGCTTTACTGACACAGTATCACTTGTCGCCTGCTGTGTACACTGTAAATGCAGATCCATTTCCAACATGTCTCGACCTGCAAAGTCTCTTTTAGAATATCTGCTGTATTTAGAGATTTGACCCTTGGTGAAGCCGAGGCTAAATCTTCCTGTATTTTCCAAATCTTCCAAGTTGATAAAAACTTAGTAAGAATAACATTTTATCTAAAATTTCAGAAAAGGCTGTTTACATGATGCATGGTTTTGACTCATTTTTATTGTAAAGAATATTTAAGGTCATTCTGTTGCGACTGATTTATTACAGTACTGTAATGATCTTTTTGGTGAACCTGATGAATCTCTTAAATTACATGCAAAAGTTACAGTACATTTAAAGCATGAATATTTGAATCGCAACAGTTAGAGCCTTGCTAGCTACTTTTCCTCCTTTGGACTCTACAATTAAACTTTTACAGCGCAATAAGATTTCACGTATTCATATATTAACATATGTGTTTCTGTACCTGTACACATACACAAAAACTTAAAGTGTGAATCTGACAACAGCTTGATTTAACTCTAAAGCGATGAATTCCGGGATACGTGCAGTAGCCCATTAGCATGCCAACCAGGCAATGTGTTATGGACTTTACAGGCTTCTGAAATCACACCCGCAGAACTACAGTCTTAGACTAAACAAAACTCTCCCAGAACTGTGCTGCAGAAAACAAGCACGACTCCCATAATGATCATTAGACAAGGACAAAGTCCGAGTTTAAACAATGAAAGATGAGAGATATTAGGATTTCAGTTCTGGTGTTTATGCGCTCGGAGGTACTGCTGAGGCAAGCATCCCAGACATGGCTGGCTTTGTTTTTTCCCATCGCAGTCCTAAATGTTTTCATTTATGACTCTTAAAAAAAGGAACACAGCTTGAAGGACAGCAGAAATGACTCCAGTTGTTTGGATCCTTTGGATTATTACTCAGTTAAAAATTAGGGAGGATAGCAAAACTGAAACATTCGAAATTCTGGTTATGGGCTATACTCGATGAAAATTGCATACAAACAAATGCAAGTCATACAGGTGGCTGTATATCATTTGAAAGTGTGAACTGAAACCATAAACAGGGACGGAGGCCTCCAACTCCGCCCCTGGCCTAGTTTGATGTCAGCAAAAACATGTTGTGAAAGAGTTTGAGGCTGACAAACAGCAAGAAAGAGAAAAAAGGAGTGAGGAGAAATAGAGAATAGATGCTGTGTATTGACAACTTCCTCAAGATATGTAACTGATTAAGTTCTCTGCAGTCTTAGAGAGCAATGGCAATTATTTAGAATAAGAACAACAACACATACTGTACAAAGAACTAACTAGCAGTCTTATACACCGTTTACTTCATATCTATGTTTATATACTGTTTGTTCTTTGTTTTGAACCGTGGATGCATTAGTAAAGAACAGTTCAGTTTATAACCTTGCTAAACTGATTTGGTAGAAGCAGTAAAGTCCCATAATAGTCTTTGTTTTTATTCTTGTAAATTCAAATGCTTCCTTGAATGTACACAGAATTTGTCTGGCAGGAAACTCCCACAGTGAGCAGGTCGGCTATCAGCGCCTGGCAGGGAGTAGGTCACTGCTACATTACATGTCATAAACCCCTTCCCTCTGTGTTTTTCAGTGATAAACCTTTATCCAACCAGTCCTGCGTGGTTGCAACATGACTAAATCACAGTCAAATGACTGAGCACGCACACAGAGCTGAGTGTATGAAATCCATAAGGAGTAATTAAACACAGCTTGGAATATACATTTAAGGCCTTTCGACATGTAGAGTCTCTTTAAAAAAAAAAAGGGCAGAGAACAGAAATATGTACTTTACAATTTAGAAATAACCCTAGAGCAACAAAAAGGGTTCCATTTATTTGCTAGTATTTCTGCTTTCAATTTAAAATGTTTTCAGATAGATACCTCATGTTTAACCACACCAACCTTATTCAATTAGTTAATACACCTCCATAACTGAGTTCAGCCTCAAGAAATGCATTAAGCAAAAAAGAAAATCACGTTTGTTCAAAGTACTGTAAATAGATTTGTAACAAAAGCGGCATCTATACATGAGGGAATCTGGAAAGAGCAAAGACTGCGCACATATGTCTAGTTTATCAACAAAACGCACAAGGAAGCAGTTTAAAAATCAGTTTTCCTCAAAGAAAGATTGGAAAGGTTATGCTCTTTTTTTTTTTTTCTTAAAATCGGGAAGAATTCCAGAGCCAAGCAGGACAACCGCGACCCTTGGCTCCTCATCAATAACGGCTATTCATCAAGAGCTGGTAAAACCACATGGGTAATAAAGCTAGTAAAGTACAGCCATAATCACTCAAACCAACATCATACCGTACCTTCAGCCTTTCTTTCCATTTTAGATCCCACCCTGACACAGCTCCAAACCAGAAGTTGTCCATAAATGTAGTCCAGGCAGACTGGACGGACAATTAACCAAAGAATTTACTGATTCAATCTCAATTTATAATAACACCTTTACCTCATCAAAATTGACATGAGGTTATGATTAGGAGCCTTCCATTGGTCGGGAGCCAGGGTGTGCTTGCGTTTGTGTTCAAATAACCATTTAAACTCCTAGTGTCAATTCAGAGCCACCACTTAATGTTTTTAGGTCTCTGGGAAGATGCCAGCTATTCAAACCTGGAACCTCTTTGTTCTGAGGCAACCAAATTAGTATCTGTTCATTGGAAAAGGAATTGTGAACATTAGTTGCAGGCCGTCTTAAACTACTCTTTTAAGAACAAGGTTAGTGAGGAGAGTCTGCTTTGAAGCCAAGGTAACCGTCTTTAATCCAGGACAGCGAGATTTATCTGTGCAGATGTGTGCGTGGTCAGATTCTCCACGGGTATTACCCTGTTGGAGGTGAATTTCTGCCCTGGCTTGAGGGATATATAAGAAGGTAAAGAGGAAAAGAAGACATTGCAGAAGCAGACAGAGATGTGTTTGGTTTAAATTAAGGCAAATATGCAAGGAAGCCTTCAAAACGCCCCTGCGTAAAATTTTGATTGATGTTGTTATCACTCTGGAGCTTGGCTCCCAGATGATGGATGTCTGCAGCGAAACTGATTTGTTTGTCTCAGGGCAACCAAGAAGGCCAACAAAGCTATTATAAAAATAGCTTGCTTTTTTTCCGTTTCTTTTATTTGCACGTCTCTATGACCATCTGCTTGCCCATCTGAGTTAGATTAATCTCGGACGCAGCTTGTGTACACACACACAAACGCGCAGACACTGGCAGTCAGACTTTATACTCCCCAAAAATTGGACGGCGCGCTGACAGTGAAGGATGAGTGGCCCCTCGGACCAGATTAGAGTTGGTAAGAGTTCATCATCGTTTCTCGGAGAAATACACATGCGTGCACGCAAACACACACACACACACACACACACACATCCAGTTCAGGCTTGTTGGGGAGCATATTAAAGTATTGGGTTGCAGCTACTGCTAATTTGCAGGGGGGGTGGGGGGGAGCACATTCATGTGCACGCTTGTCTTTCACTCTCCATCATCTTTTCCTTGCCATACTTGAGTCCACTGACTCTCAGGTTTTTATTTTATCTTTTTAATCTCTTATTTCCAAAAATTGCTAATTTTTCTTCATTCTTTCCCCACCAACTTGTGATCTTTGGCTCTGTGTGTTCACCCCACAGTAACAAGTCCTAACATTTGAACCCACATTTTCAACACTATTTTAGCCTTCCAAAATGGAAATTTGCTTGAAAAGGTCCAACAAGGCTAAGTTTGAAAACGGTTCACCCGTGCAGCCAAACGATCAATTGAAACAGAAAACAAGTTGAATGTGATCATCAAACAGAAATTAGAAATAAATAACTCAAACTCTGTGACAGTTCTCTTTAGGGATCACCAAATGCTGTCATTACTAAACCTGTTCTGCATGATCACCCGAGATATCTATTCCCATCTTACTGGAGAGCCTAAACAAACCTTTCAGGTCGTAGAGGTTGTGGAATACCAAACCACCTAGCTTGACTGCCATGCACAGCACCACAGAAAAATAAAAGTTTATGGGCAACTGTTGAATTCAAATGGGTCAATAAACAGTTCCTGTGATTTATTCAGAAAGATTCAACCCCACTGGAAAATGGATAAAACTTTAATAAAAATCTAATTTGCGTACACAACCTTACATATCTTAAGACATGTAAGGTTACCCTTTTGGTACAACTGAAAAACTTTTGCAAGGCTCTGAACTTTCTTCAGGTTATGTTAATGAACTGAGATGAAAGTAGGGGAAAGCTGACATTCTTGATGGGTGCCCAGTACAACAGTGAATTGGGGTGATGTCACACCATCTGCCCTATCTCTTGCATGCCGATAGGTATACGAACCTGTTCTCACACCTAACTTGTCACAGTTTGATACTCACTCAGCTTTAGAGCATGCAGAATGTTCCCTGTCAACATTTGTCAGTGAGCAGGCAAGTTTCCTAAACCTCAACAGGTCCATAAACATTTGAAACAGATGGCGGTCAGACCACAACCAAATGTTCCCCGTGGCAGAGGTCATTATTGCAAACCAGAACATGTCGGAGTGGGAAATGTACTAATGTTACTTCTGTTCTTTTAGTTAGTTACTTTCCAAATTGAATATTAAATGGTTTCTTCCAAATGCATTTCGCACCGAGGACATTTAGTTTCTATTAAGGGTTTTGTTGCTTTCTTCTTTTTTTTGTCCTGCACCGCTTTGGATTTTTCCCAAGACCTTTAAAAGTCTTTGTTATTAAAATGGGTTTGATTTCCACCTGCTGACATCAGTCAAAATAATTTTTTCATTGAGTTATTCACAATTTTATTGCAGTCTTTACTTTTTCCTCCATCAGTCTGACAAATCCCTTTGTTTTGTAACTTTCAGCCACACAAAGTGTGACATGAAGTAATCAGTCTGTTTTTATCTCCGCCTGTTGTCCTCAACGAGGTGAGGGGCTCATTTGTAGTTGTAATTACAGCTGGAAAGTGTTTTCTAGACTGTCAGACTGGCCCCAAAGGCCACAGACCCAAACACAACACTAGTTGTGTTTCATGTTGGTCTAACCGACTTATGCTCAAGTAAAGCCGTCTAAGATTTGAACTTTGAAGGGCATCCCCTCAGAGGAGACATGCTGATTTACTGAACAACAAAGTGCCCTTCGCGAGGGTAATAGTGTAGTCGTTCACTGTAGACCACCAATGAGAGCCTCGTTAAGGGAGGATACTCGGAAAACCGACCTTTAAGCTTCAACCCACATCGGATAAGAGGTACAATTAACCTCTTGCAAGTAAATGGTTTACGGCCCTTTCTGCCTTTAAAGAATTAAGGTTTACGTCAGATTTTTGGCTGTTATTTTGTTTAATCAGGATCTCCTTTTTTTAACCAACAATATCACAACCTGAAGTTAACATTACTTAATCTGGCAGAAATAGAAGATTCCAGATAGTCTCCAAGGAAAATGTTGCCATGCGATGGCTGTTGCATCCCAATGGAAGTTAGCTTCATTTAACTGATACAGAGAAGAAAAAAGAAAGGCCAATTTCAGGCAGCACAACCTCAATCGTTTCTCAGAGTTCAAGCTTGCAAATTCTAGAGGACATATCGCCAAATATGCAAAGTCCCACAAGTTAATACAATTTCTTAGTAGTTCACATGTTCTCTTCCACAGACTGTAAAATTTATTTCAACAAGAAATTACACAAAATGACCCATCATAACATGTTGCACCGTAGCTTTGCTGAGAGCGGACAAGACCCCAAAAGCATGCCGAGCTCAGACCATCACATACGCAACAAAACTGGACCTGCAGCTTTAGGTCTGCATTTCCTAACTTTTACCAAGCTTCCATTTCTCTCCTTAACAGTTGATGTGGACCTCTTTGGCACAGATTTGTTGCAAAGAAATGGCTGTGTCCGGCGTAGTCCTCCACTACGATTTCTACATTTTGATCAAGCACTGAACAACAGCCGATAAGAAATAACAACTAAACAAAAAGCTGGAGAAAATCATTTAAAACAAAGATGTTTAACCTGGGAATAGTTGTCTATTACCTGAATTGTAAATTTAACAAGGAGAATAATTACTTACAGCTTTGAATTTGAAGATTTTTTTTAAAAAAAAGGCTTATTTTCCCTTTTCTGTGGCTGGATCAAACTGAAACCAGCTGTAGAGACAAGCGGTGCGGTTGTTTTGATCATGTGATCATGCGCATCTGCTGGCGGTAACAGCAAAGGATACAGGTGTGTTTTTGTCAGATTTCAGAGTTTTGCCTTATTAAAGCTCATTTTCCTCTCTTCGGAGGCCATAATTCATTCAATTCAATTTCTTCTGCTTTCCTTGATAAGAAGCTCACATTTAATGAGAAGATCCATCATTCCTAAAAGGGGAAAAGAGCTTCCAAAATCAAGTTGAATGCTCTTTTTTTCCTTCGACGTTTGTGTTACTCTTTCTGAAGACTTATGGCGGGAAACCATTTCTCCAATGCCAACGTCATCCCTTCACCAACCGCTCACATTTGTGTGAGGGCATAACTTTGCGTGACACTTGTGCTCACCTCCAAACACGCTGCTAGATGCCACAGAAAGCTTTCATTACTTGAAAAATGTCAATTTCGGTATGCTGGCGCTACGGCTACTTTGGCTCCCTCGCCATCCAAAAGCTTCCTTTGTGAGTGCTTAAGTTTAAACGCAACAGACATGTTGAACTTCTACATAGAAAACACGCTGTTCTGGGGTCACCTGCAGAGCTCGCAGTGGGTCCCTGCTTCTGAAAGAGTTTTTTTTTGTTGTTTTTTTTGTTGCTCAACTGCAGCCACATGCGGGGCAGAAAATCTGTTGGCAATTTTCTTCATTTAAGTGTGTGTGCGAGGTGTGTGTGGGAGTAATTTTCTACTGCCAGGACCCAGAGGAACATGAAGCTGAGACAGGCACGCTAAGTGTAGCGAGACGAGCTAAGTAGACCCGGTGTGATCCACTCTATGCATTTTGTTCTCCCTGGAGTGCATGGGATATACACAGGGGATGGGGGGGGGTTCTTATGTACTGACATAGGCACACACATAGAAGCCTGGGGTGATCGCCTCCAATTTGCAGGTTGAGTTGAGTGTGTGGCGCAGGAGAAACTGAGCTGCTGCCAAGACAAACACAACATGTTGAAACAGTGAAATGAAATGAAACATTCAGGATTTTGTGGTTTCTGAGCAAATTAATTGCAGGGTTATTATACCAACAGGGGTTCACTGCCTCACTTTAGAGCGCCGTCGGCTGTCCACATGATTACAGACACGGCTTTTGACAGAAAGGGGAACAACAAACTGATTAACACGGAATGGCGCTGTTTGGAGAAGATGAGGGGGGAGGAGCCATATTGTAACTTTGTTTGAGAAACGTTTCCTTCTGCTTGTTGTTTTTTTATGATGACATGTCTGTTTTCATTTTCTTTCAGGTGACAGAAAATATCATCTCCAAACAAACCTTCATTGGTAAGCCTCCCTCCGTCTCTTCCCCTGGCACACAGATTTGATCTATAGTACTGTTTCTGATGTTCCACAATTTCCCTTTTTCCTTCAGAAGCGAGGACAAGCCCTCGCTCATTCAACAACTCAAAGTTCAGCTCTGCGGCCCAGAGGCCTTCAGCCCACTTGACTCTCAGAGACTCCAGCTCACAAGGTCAGGCATCAGTGTGACGAGGACTGCTTCACTGGAGTGGAGTATTAAGGGGAGATTCGAAAGGAAATTAATATTCCTCACCGCTTTTGAATATAACACACATTTTGCTTGTGCTTAGCAGCAGTGCCGAAAATGTAATTTAAAAAAAAATAGACACATACATCAAATAATACATAATCCAACAGTGTTCTGTTGACCTTTGCAAGAAGAAGAGCTCTGACAAACAACAGCTGAGCAGGGAAAACTACGCTGAAAAGCATTAGTAATCCTATGTCAATGGTGAAAAACACACTCGAGCACTGAGTGAGGCACTTTAGACCTAAAAGCTAGATTAGCGGCTGATACTGCCAACACACGTGGATTCCATTAAATATGCCTTTAATGGCTCTTATCTTGGTCTTATCCCTGCAGACCTCCTTCAACACAACCTACGAATTTTAGAACACCGAGAGCAGTGTGCAGATTCTGCTTACAGTGCAAATTTCCAGAAAAAAATTCTTTAAGACACCTCAGGTTACAGCTACTGTTGAATTCGTCCTTATTAGTGCTTTGGGGTTGTTCTCGGAATTGCATCTGCGCCGCAGTTAAACAACGCTGTGTGGCTTAGCTTTTTTTGCCCAACATCTGGCATTTGGATGAGGACTGACGACTGAGGTGCTCTGTCATGTCACAGTCAGGATCTGATAGAGCCAGTATAATACAATGTTACTGACAAATAAGTTTGAAGCTAGAACAACATTTTTGGGAGTGCCGTGGTCTTCCCCCCCACTGCAAGCTATTGTTACATACTTCATTGGTCATTTAGGAAATATGTTCTTCCCTGTAGCTTCCCAGCTGTTCATTCAAGTAACTCATCCTGTGTGACGAAAGCTTCTTCCTTTCAGAAAAGATTTCATGCGCTTAAAGCCGAATCTGTGAATGTAAATGGTCGTAAAAAGGGGATTTATTCGGACTGTGTCCTAATAAGATGAGCGTGATATGAGCATACAGTGAAATAAGAATTATAAGGCTGGAATGTGTTTCTGGTGCAAGTGCTATCCAGACATTGTTTCAGTTGAAACTGGCGTGCAAGTGGAGGGGTGTTGACAATCTGGCAAAGGTTCCACTGAGCTGACAAAAGAGCAAGCTTTTAAGTGTGTGTGTGAGTGTGTAATAGAGAGAGAAAGAGAGAGAGAATTTGTATGTTTCTATGGAAGAAGGAAGAGAGGGTGAGGCTCACACATTCAGCCTGGGTTTCTCATAAGGAAGTGCCGGAGCAATAGACACTCTGAGGGCTGGTCTCTGATGATGTCGATTAAGTTGTTATCTCTCTAATGTGCAGAAAACAATAGCCGTTAGCCTAGCTGGAGTAGCAGAGGAAACAAGCATGACATAAGGCAGTTAAAGCACAAAAGGAATTTTTAAAGTTCCTGAAATCAGTTCGATAACTATGATAACACCAAGGACAGAATATGCTCTCTTCTATGTGCTACAGCTTCCATTGTTGGGATCCTGTTTTCCGCAGTGGTGGGCCGTCAGGGCCTGCAAGGCCTTCTCTGAAGGCCTAAGAAAATATCTGAATCACAGACTGATGTTAATGATATTTTGTCCATAAAAAAGGTATTAAATATCTCTAAATAGTCTGTCAGCGTCCTTTCATAGCTTTTCCCCTGGTTGCGCTGCTTCCAGACATGTATTTTCATATAAAAGCATTTAACCAATCACATTTCAGGCATCCTTTGTCGCTAGGCAGGGTCAAAGTCAAAGATGTCTGCCAGGAGGCCTTCACAATCCATTCTGCAGGCCCCCCCCCCCACAGAAAATACATGTCGAGTACACTGTTGCTTCAACCAATCAGATGTTAGGTTGGTGATGCCAGGGCCTGCGCGAAGGCCCAGGAAATGCCACCGTACCCACACCGCTGATTGGATAGTCAGATATCCAATCAGGGCAAAGCTAGCAAACAAACCGAAATATAGTTGTGTTAGTGTAATAGCTATTTTATTATTTCGTGGTGGATTTACTGTCAAGACTATTTTCAAAACGGACTTTTCAAGAAAAGTAAGTGAGTAAAATGTTGTTTTTTTCCTAAATGGTATTGCGAGTTTATGAGGACATTATTGATGTTTTTGTTTTGTTTTTTGTTTTTTTTTGGGGGGGGGGGGGGG
>CAJRST010014446.1:10239621-10289148 GCA_907169785.1 Menidia menidia | reverse complement strand
TTTTTTGGGGGGGGGGGGGGTCGCAGCTGTAGCTGCAGGAGTAGAAGGTGCACCCCTGATCTTTAGACTGTATTTTAGGATTGTCCCGATCCGATATTTGGATCGTATCGGCCGGCATGAGAAAATGCCAATCGAGACTCCAGATACATTTTTTTTTAAAGTCCGATCCCACCCGAGCATTAGCATTAGCATTAGCATTAGCATCTCCTAACCCACAGGTCTGTGTAAACTTTAGTTGTTATCAGAGTAAATCCCTGTTCAACATGAGTCTGACAACTAAGTAAGTAGAAAAAAAAAATCAACTTTAATACAAAAAGCTGGATCGGGACATCCCTACTGTATTTCTACATATTAAGATGATTTCTATAACCATAAAATAGTTATTGAGGGGTGAATTGATTCAGACGGAGCACTACTGAAGGCCTAGGTGTAAAATGCACGGCCCGCCACTGGTTTTCCACCATGGTGTGTAGGCACGCACATTCACAAGCCCACTCATATTTAAAATAAGAGGCCGGCTCTCAGAACCAGAGGTCAGTTTGCTGGGCTGCAGCATCCAGGTGTGTTAACAGAACGCCAAGGAGGAACGACGGCAGCTATGATCATAGAGGAGCAGCTGTGAGTGCCCATTAATGTGGGAAAGAGTTATAGGTCCGGCTCCAAACTATTTGGATTCCCTTGTTCTTCGGTTGGAAAAAAAAGGGGGGAAAAAAAGATTGATCTCAAATGGAAAACATTCTTGTCGGTTGTCCGTTTTCCAATGAGCAGACGTCCCAACACGTTAACCCCGAGGTCAGACGGCCAATGGTTTGGAGACTCGCAAACACAATGCCGTCTTCCAAGTGGATACCACCATGAGAACAAATGCAGCTTGAAGTCCCTTATGAGGAGTCAATATCATGTAAAACATGACAAAATCCTGGCCAGGCTGCATTATCAGAACTTTCTCATCATTTACAAAATCTTAAGGGAATAATGTGTCTTGTTGCTCAAGTCTGACAGTTTTCAAACTTGAATAATGGAGTTCCGCTCTTAGGTCTCTGTATTTTTCATCAGTGTGTCTTTATGATGTTCCAGCATGTTGTCGCCGAGTGTTCCCGATTAGCCATTTGCATGACACACCTCCTTTTCTTCAACCTGATGAACACTTGCCATATTCCATAATAATGGTTACATCATTTCAGCATGTCTTCTCATTTATGCCTGCAGGGTTCCCTCCCTACCAGGTCTCCTCAGAGGGTCTCCACCAGTCCTGTCGTCATGTGGTCCACTCGTGGGCCAATCAGAGCTTTGGAGCTCACCTCCACAACATGACCCTGACCAATGGGAGGCTGCGAGTGCCTCAGGACGGGCGGTACTACCTGTACTCACAGGTGACAACTCTATATTTCAGTTATTTTTTTAAACAAAGAAAAACCATTCCCACAAGTTGTTCAGTGGCAGCATAAAACTTATTCCAATTCTAATTTTTCCTCCAGGTGTACTTTCGTTATCCGTCCCCAGCAGCTGGCGATAGCGATCAGCGCAGCGTTAGTCACCAGCTGGTGCAGTGTGTCTACAAGAAAACCTTCTACAAAAGCCCCATCCAGGTAGAACCACTTTTATTTACCTTAACTATCCAATCCCATAAGACAAACTCTTTATCTTCATTGGACATTTTCTGTGCTCTCGTAGCTCTTGAAAGGAGTGGGAACCAAGTGCTGGGCTCCAGATGCAGAGTATGCCCTCCACTCAGTCTACCAGGGAGGACTATTCGAACTGAGGGCTGGTGATGAAGTCTTCGTCTCTGTCTCGTCTCCCACTATGGTGAACGCAGACGATTCCTCCAGCTACTTTGGTGCCTTCCGTTTGGACCTCTGAGAGAAAGGGATGGGAGAGGATACAACCGAGGGTGCAAGAGCTGGAGAAACCGACGGGATGGAGACTGCGATGGGGGCCTTTTGAATATCCATTGGTTGGAAAAATTCTGGGTCTGGATCTCGGATCTGTAAAGTTTCCATGGAGCGATACGTTGAAGGATGGACGTGGTTGTGGGTTTTCAAGATCAGAATGATAAATGTTGCAAGAAGATAGGTGAAAGGGAAACGAAAGAGTGGATTTTATCTTTTTCTGCTCTCCAATAATAGAAAAAAACTACCCATTAATAGCAAGATTTTACAAAAAGATGCACAATCCTGAATGTGAGAACCGATTTACAATCAATTCTCAAGGAAAGAATGTTTCTTTTGGAACAAAAGGACATTTTTTGAAAAGTTGTTCCTTTAGACAAGAGTCCCTGGGGAAAAAGATCATCCAGCCATCTGCACCCCAAATTGAGTGTCAGTGCAACTCCTCTGTTAAACTTTTTTGTGAGGAGCTATCAAACCCTTGGAATTCCAAACCAAAGAGTGTACGCAATGATCCTCTGCATTCACGGACTGTTGGACTTAGCAGAAGAAAATATAAAGATCAAACCAAAGCAAAAAATTAAGTGAAAGAATAAAGTCTCTTCCAAGATTACCTTGAAAGTACTGCACATATGTATGGCTGAAAAGGCCACTTAAGATGACAATGACCTGTGGTGATTTTCTGAACTAATTCATATATATTTTAGGTTGACTGGGCTTAAAACCACTCGGGCTAACTGCGGAGCATCTTCCTCTAACACTAGAACTGTGGATTTTATGCAAATACTATTCGTGGAGGATAAGGACTGTCTTACTGGACACTATAACAAGCTGTCGAAAGCAGGAGCTTTGTGAAGAAGAGACTGGGAGGAGAGGAGGAATAAAAACAGATGGGAGGGAGAGGTCTCATAAAGGCCAATGAGAATGAACCCTGCAGAGGAAAATAAAAGGACGTAGAGGCTAAGGGTGGCATGCAGCCTGACAAGTCCCCTTTCATTCACCCGTCTTCAGTTCTTTCTCCGTCTCAAACATAAGTAGATTTTTTTTTGCTGATCTTTCTCGTCTAACCTGTGAAGTTGCATTGCGTTTTATTTTTAGGAGCAGTGAAGCAGCAAACCAAAAACGCAACATAAATGAGAATCTGACGATGGAAACAGAACAATTGCACACACACGAAAAAAAAAAAAAGAGTTGTCATGGATGGAAGTTAACCGTTTCTTTGGAAGTTTAAAAGTTGTTGCTTGTTGGTTGAACCTTTTCCATTTAAATAGATTAAGGGAAATCCTACAAACATTATGACTGGATTTTAGACCTAATTTGAGCCACAAGGAAACGAAAATGCAATTTCTGAAGTCCACTGGAAAATAAAATGTATCTATAATTGTTGAATAAAAAAAAACACAAACTCTACTAAATGCCCCTTGCCTCCATCTTATATGATCAATTTGTAGTCCAAATAAAGCATTTTTCAAATACAAACTCGTTTTAATAAGTGACCCCTTTAGCTCCCCTTGGAAAGACCACCCACATAAACTAAACCCATTCAAGGTTGATGATCACTTTTTCTTATTTACTTTGCACTCTCTTAGGCAGCTGTTCACATACTTGCCCGTTTATTATGCCTGTAACTGAAGAATTTCACAAGAGTGAACACTTGCAAGCTTAAAATGTTGGAACAATAAAAGGCTGATATTTGGTTAATGTTATAATGGCAGGGAAAAGGAGCCTTTGCATTACAGAAAGTATCTGAGACCACTAAATCAAAGGAAACGCTCATATTTATCTCTTCACTACCTGTTGATTTGATATCTAAGGGAAATATATGTGCTATAATTAGAAATGTTATGAGTCATGGAGCTTAGGTTAGAACAAAGACAAGGATGGAAGTATGCTAACATATCGGAGGGCTTTGTTAACCTTGGGCAAGGATTGACGGGTTCATTAAACAGTTAAAGTGTTGCTAACCATGTAGTATGTTAACATAATAGACTAGCAGGAAATGAATGATCACTGCAACACACCGGTTGTGTGCAGGATGGTCATTAGCACATGGTAATGCCGCCATGTTCTTAGCCGCTTTGTGCTAATGCTTTCAGACAAGTATATTGTTGAGAAAATGAATGTATAATTCTAATTAAATGGTCGAGTAAACACCTGACTGGAGCAATGGGTGACCGCCTTCAGTAAAGGCTAGCTGGCACTGCCAGAAACCCAGCAAACATTTCCCACCTGCACAGGAATGCTCCACCACAAACCGGTGATCTCTTGAACTAATTTATGAAACTGTACATTGTATTGACCATATTTCTGTCCAAATTTGCATCACTAAGAGATCATTTGTCAGGAACATCATCCCTAGCACAGAGCCAGGCCAGCCAGTTCCTATTTGTTTCCAATGGGGCTTTCATATTTAACTTAACTTTTATCAAAGTGGTGACTTTTCTGTTTAATCTAATCAAGGAAAAAGCTTAACTAGTGCCTTCCTAGAAACGTTCAATGGTTCAGTCTTGTGTGTTAAAGTGAAATGTGGGAAACTTTTAAAGCCGGGTTTCAAAGTGTAGAGCTTTTCTTTCAATCATCAACCCTCAAGCCTCTTATTACGTGCCACCAATAAACTAGCATACTCAGTTAAAAAGCTAAATTAGCTGCCCGCATTTTTTCCTGCTCCATCAGTCATGAAACACATCTGATAAGCTAAACAAAAAGCTGACTGAATATGGCCGCCAGCCACCTAGAAATACTTATATATACCCCAAAACATGTGCAAACATTACAGCTGGAAATGAAACACACGTGTGCTGAAAATGTCCCTCAAATTATATCAACCACACACAGACCAGTGAACATTTAGGAAAGCGACCGGTTAAAGAAAAAAAAAAAAGGTTGCAGAGAAAGAAAGATTTGAAAGGCACAAGATATTTCTCCACATAACCCATGCACTGCCTTGCACGGAATCAACCCCTACATACTTTTCCCTCTGGTATGTGCGCATGTATGCACATTTAAGATACATACACATCACCTCACACTGCATCTAGGCAGGCCTGTGCTGTGCAGACACACACGTTATCTTGTCTAGTCACTTTCAGAAAAGAGACACAAACAAACTGACTTACACACTCATTAATCCATGCTGTCCAGCCTCCCTGTGCCGTCTGGTTGTTGTCAGTGGTCAGGCAGTGCGTGTGTGTGTGTGTTTGAAATTACAGTACATTTTTTCTTCTTTGTCATAGATGATTAGGTAAGGAGGTCAAACAAATGAAATGCATCCCTTTACCGTGGACTCCAAAAAAGGTTATGGTATCATCAAGGTCTTTTGGTAACGCTTTAAAATCATGTATATTTCTTCTGAAATCAATATGTTTAAGTTAAATTCCATTTTGTTGTTTACCATGTTAGCTGCTTGTCTTTTCTTTCAGCCCGTCTCATCATCCAAACAAAGCTTGCTCCCCTTCTGTGAACTTGACTCAAGTGTAGTTTTTTGTTTTGTTTTTATTTTTTGAAATCCAGGGTGATGATGATAATGCTACACCGCGTCTAATTGTATCAGCGCCAGCTGCAAAAACCCCCTTTGCCATGAATGTGTAAGAGCTTTGTTTGTACAGGACTGTTTCATACATAGTTGTGAACATGTGTAGCACAGTGTTGCTAAGAAAAATAAACAAATATCTGAACGTCCCCAGTGTATGTGAAACTTTTAAGCCTATTTTTGGCTATCGAGTGCCTGTTAAAAAAAGAGGAAAAAAAAGGAACGAATTCTGCTCCCAGTCTATGGTAAAGGGGATTGTATCGCCAACCAACTATAAGTGATCCTGATGCCAAAAAATATGGACCCATTGCCGTTAAAATTGATCAAATTGAAAAAGTTTGGAATGATAAATAAAAGCTTTTTGCAACACTTTCATTTTCTATACCTCTTATTGCTTGCAGGGTTGCGAGGGGATCTGAAGGAAGTTTAGAGTTCCTTGTCTGACAGTCTCCTACCACCATCTCAGAGTAAGGCCTCAGAGTGGGAGATTTTTCTCTGTTATCTTCGTTTCTGTTGGAGTGCAAACAAATATAAAAAAGGGAATTAGTATCTACGTCTGCATGCAAAGGTCTTCAAGACTTTCCAAACTATAATGGTAAATCAATTGATCCAAGTTCAACCTTGAAGGGTGCATTCAACAACAGTCACATGGAAAAGAGTTCAGAGTTGCAATAAAGAAAACACCTCTAACTGTTTAGCATGGTGGTGAAAGAATCATGCTTTGAAATTGTGATGCAGCGGGTGGGAATACTTTCCAGTCAACAACCGGTTCTGCATATAAAGGCAAAACCATCTGTTAAGAAGACGAAAGAAAAACTAGAAATAGGTGCCGTACGACTTCAACAAAATTCAAACGCTACCTCGTTAAGAGGGGAAAGCTCAATGTTTTCTAATGCCCCTTGGACTCCCAACAAGCATCATCAAAACCTCAAAGGAGACCTGGAAGACCATTAATCATATAATAATAGCAGAATCTTTTTGCTGAAATAATGATGCTAGGGAAAAGAAAAGCATCCCATTAAAGATGTTATCATCAAGCAACAGTTGAAATTATTTAACACCTGCGTAATATTAAATACATCAGCAGCTCCAGATCTACGAGTCACCTCTTTAAAGTCCCCAGATCACTGTAATGGATTCAGGATCATAAAATGTAAAAGGCAAAGGTTTAAAAGGTTACAAATACCTTGCGGCACGCATGTGGATTCAATTTGTGGTGTTCTCCAAGTGATTGAGTGAAATCTTGTATAATTCAGAAGTATAATTTAGTGATGGCAGTAATTACAACAAATATTTGAAATCTTAGGGCGTTCCAAGTCTGACCTTAAAAACGTTTTTTTTTTCCAATCAAATTCATCGTGTTATCATAGACTTGTAAGCTTCTTTTGACAATGGAATGTACAAATAGCTTCTCCCTTTGAGGCAGTGAGCGCGCTCCACAGTTTCTGGTAGCAGTAGGCGCACGAGAGGGGAGCAAATCTCCAAAGATCCATAACACATGTTGCAAGATTGCCAGCAGTTTGGTTAGATTTTTCTCCAAAGATCATTTTATTACATTTCATCACAGTCAGCTCAACTCGTGACTCCCGCTGGTTAGTTCATAACATTTTTGGACTTTTTCATGTTTTCCATGTGCTGCACCCTGTAGAGAATTATTGCTCATTTCACAGTACTGTCATAACATTTCACTATCTGTTAGATAACTAATAAATAAGCTGAGGGTTCTGCAGTTTTAGCACGTAATTAGTTTTATTCACTTTTAGAAGCCTGATTATCCAGATTAGTGAAACAATAACATGAATAACAAAAGATGTCTACGGCAATGAATAAAATACATAAATTACACTGCCTTTCATTTCTGAAGATTTAGGTGTGATAACACACAAAGAAGAAAACAAGTACATTGCAGTAAAGCTGAGGTTTGTAAAATTGCTACTAAACCAAATAAACTTCACTAAACCACTAAACTTCTCACTGTCAAGCAGGGTGGTGGAGGGCTGATGATTTGGGCTCGTTGTTTACTAAAGCATTCTAGAGTCACATGTGAGGCCATTTTATGTGACAACTAAAGCTTGGCTTACAAAATAGTGTGTTAGGAACAACTTCGAGTGAATCAAGGGTGTAATAATGGGTCACAATTAAATTAAATAATTAGTTCACTTTTGCTGAAGGTGGTTAAATAAGCTGTTGACCTATGGCATGCACTTTGTTAGTTATTCTTAAAGTCATACCCCCTCAGGTATCTCCCCCTCCAAATCCCTTTCCCACTGACACTTCACATCCACATGTTTAAAACGCATTTATTACAAGGGCCTGTCCATGCACCTTTGAATATTTGAAAAAGCCTGGGGGAGGAATGCCCCTGAGGCCATTGTATTTCCTTTTTCTTTTGCAAAATAGAGGAGCTGCAGACATGTATTGAAAAATGTTGAAGTTCTACTTTGTGATACTTGACAGGCCAATAATCTATCTTAACAGTTTCAGTAAGGACTTAATCTTTCGGTGCAGGTGCAACCAGCTGAGTGAAACAGAGATATCTTAAGTATCATTCATTCAAAATGTGTCTCTGACACATGCATTGGATCAGCAGGTGTTGCTTCTTTTCGCTGAGTTGGTATTAAACCTTAGAAAATAAGTGCCGTCATTTGGATTATCAAGTCAAAATCCAGTCAGTAAATTCCATAATAGAAACACACAAAATAAATAGTCCAACCCCGTGCTGTTTAATGGGGAAGTTATAACAAAAACAAAGCACAGATGTGGTTTTAGATAACATTTTCACTGCTTCAAATAAAAATAAAAAAGGCCAACTATCAGTCTGAGACTTTGTCCTTCACGCCCTGTGTACTGGATCTGAAGAAAACATACTGAGCAGCCACCCCAGCGAGACACAGACTGCATGTTAATCAGCAATGAGACCCATTTCCAAATGATCCCCTTTAAAAGGCAGCGACTCTTGAATGGCTCTTAAACATTGCTTGCTGATCCCTTTCAGTTTGAAACAATAGCCAACAAAAAATGTCTCTTACTTTAGGCACATGGTTACGTATGTATGATATGTTAAAGATGCTGGGGAGGATGCAGCTGGGGCTCAAAGGTCGGTTTTGCTTGAGTCCGGCAGTTTTGTTTAGTTTTTTCTCAAGCTGCAAATTTCCAATTCATTCTCGCCAAGACATACTAATGAACACGTTGACTGCCCCTTTTTTTTTAGAGCATATCTGTGTCGCCAACTTTAAGAGATGAGGTCTTTCGTTTCTGAGACCCAAGTTCCTACTTTCAGTCCTTAAACTTCATTAAATTTGAACTCAATCAGGATATGCTGCCCTGGGCTGTTGGCAAGTCTGTTATTCATTCTTTGTTAGTTCAGTGATACTCTTTCGACAAAATAGTCCTTGGAAAGCTCCTCCAGGTGCAAATAAACCATTTTTCCTCCTCGTTTCCACATCCCAGCTCCAAACTACATCTGCGTTTCATTAAATAATTGGGTGTTTGCTAGGATCCTAAAAAGATTGAATTCAATAGGAGAAGTGGGTTGTGACTTTTGAAATCCATCCTCACAATGCCTGGGTCCTAACAAGTTGGCTGTGACATCATGTTGCAGGCATTAAGATGAATCAACATGTGGACCCATGAAGACCAGATTACAGGCATGGCTCCATTATAAGAGGTCCACGTTGGCAGTTACTCTCCCAGCATGACAAGAGGAAGGGGAAAAAGGAAAACATTTATAGCAGTTGGCACATTTATCAAATGTGGCAGCTGATGAGGCTAAATATGATCCAGGCCTCTGGAACTTTTTATCTAATGGTGAGTTTGAGGAAAACACTCAACCTCTCTGGGTGAGTCGCAAACACCCAGGGCTTAAATGAAAGCCTGATGCTGTAAAGAGTGAAGGGTCAAATGTTTGAATCCATTTCATGCAGAAAAACATCAACTCAGAGCCCACATATAAATAAATGAATACTTATTTGTCTACAAGTGAGAGAAGTTTCCACCTTTATTTTCATACCTTATGGCACACCTCACTATGAATGAATCATTTTCTGATATGGGGGATTCTACATGGTAAATCGGAGTTTGTTTTGCAGGTTTGGAGTGATTTTGGCCACATTTGCTTTTCATCTGCATTCTGCTCCTCTATAGAGATTTTGGTGAAGGGAAGATAGAGAAGACAAATAAATAAATAAATGAAAAATTAAGATAGAATACCCAACATCTGCTTTGACAAATTGCTACTAAAACAACTTCTCTTCATTTGGGAGCCTTCTTCCCCAGGCTCTCCTACGTGCAGATGGTCTCTCAAGATTTCAAAAGAACAAATGTGCTTTTAATCAGTTTGTCTGGTTAAAAGGTTAATCCAGCACGGAGGAGCACCTGCTCCGCCTTTCCATTCAAGAACTGTATTACCTAGGGAAACCCGGTAATTTGTGGTTAGCGTAGTCTGTCAGTATTTCTGACCCTTTAAGAATTTACAACCTCTGCATGCTGTCAAGAGAAAGAAAAAAATCCAGCCAAAATTGCTAGTGAAGAAATAATGAGACTCCTGATAAAGGCTAAATGCGTAACAGGGCTTGGCGTTTCATAGAATGTTTTATTGTCATCAACTGCAGGCTAGAGAAGATAAATTAAATCAAATTATAACCGTTTAGCAGTTCCATCTCCTTACAGTGGAAGTATGTGTGTAAAAGATATTGATAACTCATGAGTTAACAGAAATGACGCTCCTACATTCTGCACATCTTAATTTAAAGATTTAAAATTGTGGTCAGGACAGTGGACTGATATTAGAGATTCCAAATTTAAAGCTCTGCTCGACTGCTCCTTTTTGCCAGGAATTTAATGATTGCCACACCAAAAATAAATAAATAAAATAAAATCTGCATCCATCCTCGAGCCGTTTACCAGTTGGATACCCGATAAGTGGCAGCACACACGTGTTAATGGCTCCAACCAAGTTCTTCTGAAGCAGCTGACTCTGGAATACCTGCTTTCTCTTTGTAGGGTCTTTGTTGTGGCTGCCTTATTCCCGGTTCTTCCATGTTTCCTTCTGGTAATTCACCCTCTTTATATGTATTCATCTCACTTCCCTTTATCACTATTTTACTCCATAAATCAGGTATGAGGACCCTGTGTCCTTGCTGAGTATTCTGTTGAGCGTATCCGGGTTATCCATGTGGGAGAGGGAGATAATGATTTGTCTACTTCAGAACAGACACCCAGAGGCACTGGAATGTAGTAACGTCCTAAAGATTTAGTAACTGTTTGGTTACTACACATTTAAGCTAATTTCTGTAGGAAGGAATACCTTGTGCTTCCATATTTTGTGTTCACAGGGGTCAGAGCATCAGCTCTAAAATGCAGTCAGTTCAGATTCACTTATGGGTCTACTATACAAAACAGATGCTCGGGGAATACAATAGTTTTTGGTTCAAACTTATATTTCTTTCTAAATCATCACTGAGCATAAACATTTTATTTGGATTTATAGTCTCCCAAGAAGAATAGTAGGAAGCAGCAGAAATTGAGAACAGACTTGGAGGCCAAAACTATTCGAACATCTTCCTGTCGGGCAGTCAGCACAAATCCGATCCAATTCTGTGTTGTGTCAGAGAGATAAACCCAGCAGCTCGATTCCTCTGGTCCAGTTCCACAAACACACGTCTAATGGTCGTAATAACATCAGTGTGTTCTTAGGCGTGTCACCCTGGGTGTGTAGGCGGAAAATACTTTGGCAATACGTCTCAAATGAGAGCATCTGTGGCTTCACTGCCAAAGATTCAACAAACTGAGACTTCCACAGGCTGCAAGAACGGTTCCAGGTCAGAGCAGATGGTCTTGTGAATATCATTCTCGTGAGACATAATATTTATTTCTCAATACCGTTCAGATTTCTTAGTTAACCATTAATGAATCTCAGTGATTCATAACAATTGCTTCTAAAAAAACAAAAAAGTTAAAAAACAAAACAAAAAAAACAATGGTAACACCCCAAAAATGTCCAGAATTCAGAATTTTAACTGGATTCAGGAAATGGAAGTGAGGAGATGCCATTTGAACCTAAAAAGCTTTCCACAAGGACTAACAATAACACTTAACGAATTACCTGACTGTCAGGCCCACCGTGACCCACTATAAGCAGTGACCTGATTGATTAGGGAGTCCCACTGAGGTTTCAGAAAGGAAAAAAAGATTCATGTAAAAAAATAAATCAATAAATCAATAAACACTACAAGATAATTTTTTGGAATGAAAAAAATGACAGGCTTCAAAAATATCATCTTACGATCATCTAACGGATTCAATGAACAAAGTTGAGGAATGACAATTTTTTTCTGTCTCTTTTTCCTCTGTTCTTCCATCAGCTTTGAACCAAAATCTGAAATGGTCTTCTATGAAACAACCCAAAAACAATTATTTTATGTATGAACTTGTGTCATTTCAGTTAACTGAGAAGACTGAAGAAAACTGGTCATCCACAAAAGACAAACGTCAAAGAGCAGAGGATTACGCGAAGGCTCTCAATGGGGACTGGAGTTCACCGGCTCGGGGCAAATTTCTGTGGCCTCATATACTGCAGTTTCTCAGTGTTGGTGAAAACCCACTGTGCAGTGATTAAATTATCAAAAAGACTAGGGTTGACCAGGCTTCGATGACAAAGCAGAATTATTCCAAAGTTCCTTTTAGTTAGGGAAGGGGGAAAAGACTGAACCCAAAGTGTATTAACAAGTCAAAAGACGGAGAAGGAAGTTTCTCAACAGCAGGGATTTATCTATAGGGGCGAATGCAAATATCAGAACCTTTTTTTGACCACATGTGGCTCCTTCCCTCTGTTAATCACCCAGCCAACCAGCAATTTTCATTACTAGTCAGAGAGTGGAACTGGTAAAGGAGTTCTAGATACTGAGAACAATGAAATACTGAAACTGCCGGCTCAGAGTCCTGAATTAAACTCTGTAGAAAAAAATGTTCAGGGGAATCCTAGGATACAAAGTCACAGCCAAGAAACCAATACAGTCACCAAACGTTAGCTTATGGGCGTCAAACTCATCCAATAAACATTTCTGCTCCAATGCAAAAATAAAATAGACAAAGTGGTAAAAAAAATCTTTACGCTTTGGAATGTCAGATTTACTACTCTAGACTGTCTTGAGCTAAAAATGTGCGACAAAGAATACATTTGGATTTGATTCTAAAGAAAATAAAAATGGACATGGATGAATAATAAGAGAAAACAGACGTGCATTGAATTTCCTAAAGTGATACGCAAGTTTGAAAATAATAATAATCTGTCTCATCCAAGTACCAAAAGGGATTTTCTCCATTTGTGAAACGAACATTTGGACGTGAAACTTATTAATCAAACAGACACTCTGGCACAAAGTAAAACACGCTGGTTTTACATCATCAGACTATACGACCCACCCAGGAACCTGAATTTCACGGGAGTAAAAAGTCAAATGCGGCTGTTAAAATAACTTATGGACAACAGAGAAAATACTCAATGAAACCATTTCCTCACTCCTTTTCATCCCCTGTCAAAATCACTGATATTTCAGCTCTGAGATTGTGGAAGTAACAGTTATGTTGACTCCTTAAAGGTTAAATGGAGCATTCTGTCTTTACTCTCCCTGGGAATCCTTTCAAACGGGCTATACTCAATCAGACCGTGATGTCGTAAATTTGAACTTTTAACAAGCCCACAGGGTCTGAGATGTACATTTTGTTTTTTTGACATTTCTCAGAAGACGTCCACTCGTGGGACGATTGACAATTGCTTAGATTCTTCTCAACTTGCAAGTTATCTTTGATCGGTGATGGGCTCCAGGGTGTAAATTACTGTAGCCTTTTTAAGATGATTGTTTACAGACACACACACACACCTGAACAGTTCAGACAAACAAGACTTCTAATCTGTGCTTTTGCAGAGTTCCACACAACTGATTGGTTATTTCTTTGTTTGTTTATTGGTTTTCAAAAATCAAACCATGTGCATTTGCATTTTGAACAAAGTATATCGCCTTTAGAAAGGTAGCTAAATAATAGCTTAGTCTAACTGTATCTTAGAACACTTTTTCTTTGAGAATTGCCATTTTGAGGCTTTCCCTGATGCCACATAAAACTGACTCAGTCATTTGATTTGTTTGTTAATTCAGAACCTAGGCAGCAACAAAAAGATTAAAAAAAACAACTATCCTTGAATATCTGTATTGTGATATTCTAGTTGAGCACTGCAGTGAAAGTAAACCTTTACTAATGCTGCATCTCTTGGACCCAGGAATAATAGAGAATCAATCATATTTAACGCTTATCCACTTTGCTTTGACCCACGGTGTTAACAACAGACCTATTGGTTTGTTTAACCTGCCCTGCTCCATGAAGTCCCACCCTTCCTGACACACATTCACAGCAAGTCATACATACAATTACAATTGGTATCCATCATTACTCTCCTCGTGCTGCACCCGCTCGACTTCAATCTCTGTCCCACACACACACATGCAAACACACGCCGTCTATCCTAGTAGAGCCGCACACCCTTCATATCAACAGGGCTGCTGTTCTCTCCACATCTTTCTTATTATCATAAGAAAGATACCCATCATACTTTGTTTTCCTAGGAGCCAGCCAGGAAATTAGTTCTGTGAAGCGGGAAAACACACACTCGTGCACATTTCAGCATGCAAACGGACACATACAGTAAAACCAAAACTTCCTGAAGAGACTAAGTGGGGCCAGACAAGCACTCAACCTGACACACACACACTTTTTTAGAAGAACAATACTCTGTTTCAACCCCGCTGCCTCGACTACCGGCTATTGGAAACGGGAATTTCAGAATCAGTGGGAGTGGTGCTATCAGACTACCTTGCAGGGCACCTAAACAATGCGGTTATTCCTGCGGTAAAGCAACAAACATCAGTAAGACCTTTGATAAGGTCTATAAAAGCAGCCCTCCTTGGCATGACGAACAGTTTGTTAAACCAGAGGAAGCTGCCTGTAGAGCATGAGAAAATGAAAATATGTGTGGCTACGACTCACTGCTTTTGCCAACATTCACACGAGGCTTGACATTAGGCTGAATGGCTCTTAACTACGAAAATAAGCTGTCGTGACAATGGCAAGGCCAATCAAATCATTGGAAGGAGAGATACTGATCCAATCATGACTGGCACTTATGTGGATACATACTGCAGAGGAAGGAAGCGGGACAACACACATAAACAAATGATCAAAACAATGACTATGAGGCATAGGAGGAAGGACTGTGACATAACAATGACTGTTACACTAATAAATGTTACAATGCATAAAAGCTCTTGAATTTATTAAGAGAACTGAGTTATATGTGACGAGTTCTGTTGGCATTTATTGGCCACAAACCTTATCAACCTAATCACATTTTTTTTTGTCAGTTTTGAATGTAATTTTTTTTCCCCTGCACACAAATCCCAGTTTCAATAATAACAGATTATAGCCTTATTGCTCAGTCTCCATTAAATCTATATCAATGGTGTCATTGGGTAATTTAACAGCATGCTGATGACCCTAAAAAAAAAAACCCACATATATATATATACATATATATGGTATTTGCATTTAAGTTTGTTATAAAAAGTCAGCCGAGTATAAGAATCAATTCTAATTAGAAACACATTTAAATATGATTTGCTGTCAAAGACCCAAATAAAGACTTTAGATAAAGAAAAAAAGATTTATTTCTAAATAAATTATTTGTACTTGGGGCTTTGTAGAGTTAAGTCTTTGTAGAGTTAAGTCTGTACATTTGTGTAAAGTTTATATTAAACATTTAATTTACTATCTGGATGGGATTAAGTCACTTTATAATTGATTTTGCCTTTAAATTGGATATATTCAAACAGCACAGTTGTCTTACTGTATATATGACCCTTCAAATATACATTTCTGACAATAATATTTATTCGTCTGACATACTTTTCATCCTCAACTTCTTGATCAAATAAAAAAAAAAATCAGAGAATGACAAAAGCATACTTTTTTTTGTCCTCAGTTTGAGTTAAAGAGGGTAACAATGTTTCTGATGTGTACTAAAACCTATGGACTAAGCTATTGCTGTTGGTGTCCCTTCATGGTCAACATGTATATTGTATATTAGGATTGGGATGTCCCTTAGGAGGGTTACACATCCAACAGTCAAACTGCGCTTTTCTCAATAAGATATTTTAAATGATCAATGTTATCTTATTGTTAACGGCTCCAAATTGCCTCCAGGAGTGAATGTGTATGTGGTGGTTTGTCTCCGTTTGGCCCTGCGATGGAGTGGTGACCTATCCAGGGTGTAGCTCGCCTCTCGCCTGTTGTCGGCTGGGATAAGTGGTATGGAAAATGGATGGATGGATCAGAGCAGCTCAGTTAAACTTAAATGATTTGCCAAACCAAAGAAGTTGTAAAATCACACCAATGGTTATTTAAAAAGAGATCCTTGATGAAGTTATGTCTTCAAACATGGGGAATTTTAAGAAAACAACATGTGCAACAATGCTCTTGTCAACCAAAAACTAATCTTGGTTTAGGTTTCTAGCTCTAGCTACACTAAATTGCAGTTAATAACAAATAATTGGGACAAAACCTACACACTATAAGCTTTCTAAATCAATGCCAGATTCAATAATAATAAATCATATCAACTCAAATTTGGGTTACTAAAAAAAACAAAAAAACATCTGCAGCACATTTTGGAAAGACTAGAACATAACACGGGAATGGCTTCAGTCTGTGGGGAGCACGTCAAGCCTCTGTAACATGTGTTCAAGTATGCGAATAAACTTGACTCAAGGTTACTACAATGGAGATCTGGCCTGCTGTATGGATGTCCGGGAAAATGTAATAATACATGAAAAATGTGTCATGCAAAAAAAATAGCTGCAGTTTAGATTTCCAGTCACACTGGAACAAATCAAGTGGGTTTCAAAATCTTGTTGGTACTTTGACAGTCGTAAAGCGAATGTCTCTGGCGTTTGGGGCCGGGACCAGGGTACTGCAACACTTGGACACGGTGTGTATGGATTGGATTGGTCGTGGTGGTATTGTTCATCAAGTCAGAAAAGGGCCAAGGCCGAACTGGCACTAATGGAGTCTGGCAGTTGGTTTGGTACCGCAACTGAGAAGTGGGGAAAATTTGAAATTGCTCAACACTAAACACTAGAAGGAAAAAACTGAGCCCAGAGTCTGAAGAGTGGACCAGTTTTTCCAATAATGGAGCCATTTCCTGTCTGAATTGGAATGCGCTGAGAGATTAGAGTAGAAACTACTCAGAATACTGCCCTCTTAAGAGCCACCAGTTTGCTATGAGGAAATCAGTAATTACTCAGAACACATGCCTTGCTCAGACAGTCCAGATGTTTTGGGTAAATTAACATGAATCTTCTTTGGTGGCAGCAGCGCTAATAAGACATATCTATGTCATCAAACCTCGGAGTGGAAAAGGGAAAATTTGATGTATCGCATAAAGTCACTATCAGTAGCTGAGCTTTCTTTTAAATGACAATTGGCTTTTAAATTACAACAATCAAACAAAGGTTATTTTGCCACTGTAATTCCCCCATAACCGTTCCAATTCAACATTTGAAGATGATCAACTTGGCTAACAGTTAGCTGGTGGCCATAGCCAATAATATTGGCCTCCAACGCAAACATTTTGAAGGCAACACATAGTTAGCTCTTCCATTTGGTGTGTATGTTAGGCTTCATGGTTCTTTTGTAGTCTTGGTAAAGGTTCATTTCTGGCCTGCAACAGTGCAGAGTTTATAGATAAACCATAAAGTGCTTTCTATCAAAAGCATACATTCTTTGTAATGCAGTAAAGTTCATTGGACCAGTGTCACAAATGTCTTGATTTCCCTTTCATTCGTATTAACTTACTGGCACTGTGAACATTGGAAGAAGGTGGGTTGTAACCGCTATTGGAAACCAAGTCTTGCAGCAACAAGAAGTCAAGGAGAAAGTTTTAAATAAAAGCAACGGCAAAAATAAAAACCGTTTTGACCCCCACCAACTTTTATTATCGAGCGTCTCAGACGCAAAATTGTGTAATTTTTATTTTAAACTTCAGAGCTGAAGCGAGTAAATAAAGTACTAGATGAGTATATATTGGGTTTATTTGATAAGGGACAGTTTTTCATGTCTCAGTGCCCTAGAAATTGACACACTTTTCAAATTCAGCACATAAAGAAGATCGTAGCTCTAATGATCATAATGACAAAATGTCAGCAATAGCATAACAGAATCATTTCACTGTAAACATAACTAAATGTTGCATCAACAACTTCAAATCAAAACAAACAAAAACGGATGACGTGAAAAATACTATCATTTACACCCATGTGGGAATGGCATTTTTTTCGGATTTTGTATTTTTTGCATGAAAAAAAGCGTAGTTGACCGACTTGTTTGGCATGTGCTCCACGAGTTTACTTGAAAGTGCCGGTTCTGTGCAGAAAGGGATTATATTGCAGCTTGGGGACATAAGTTGGCTCCATCTCACTAAATCACATAGTTTTAAGGTCCGCAGAGGAAAATTCCAAGCAACAGCACTGCAGTAGAACAACATGTTCCATGAATCTTGACATGATTGCAACCATAGGTGTATTTTCTGGCAGTCGTGGGGAGGTTGGGGATAGTCCTCACTACAAATGATGACTCAGCAAAAGCTCTGGGGACCCAGTAAGAAATGACTTCTGGCTTTGGAATGCGCTGGTTTTACTTGTATTTTTTTTTTCCCCCATTAAACTGTCATGTTGATAAGGAATTTCTTTTTGTCACTGGAGTTGTCCGATTTGATCAAGTTCTAGCAAGAACCAGGAGGCTGAAAATGACCCTGAATATCAGTGTGTTTGAAGGATTCCGTGGTAGCTGAGTAATAAATAGTCAGAGCAGCTCAAGTTGAAGGTCAAAGCTGTGCAAGAGTAGGATGCTCTCCACAATAATCTCAAACTAGATCCTAATTTGAAGATTTCACAGAGCTGAAACTTTCAGTTGAAGCTCCACATAAGACACGCGCGCGGCTAGTTTGCCGTCTTACCGCCCAGACGCATGGAGTTCACCAACAGTTCACACTACTCGTTTACTTGTCGTTGTGAGCCTACGGGGAGTATTTAGTTCTCCGAAATCCCTTGTTAAAATGTGTGGGGGGGGGGAACTGTCATAAACCATTTTTCACAAAATGTTAAAGCTCCGCAAACCTTTTTTTTTTTATGTGACAACATGGGAAAGGTGTCACTCGTGAAATTATCAACATCCCTCAATTTAGTTTCTGGGCTTTCGACGCCTTTTCAAATTAAAGCTGTGAGGTCAGAGGGGTTAGTTTAGACCAGGTCTGTTAAAAAGCTGTTGATGTGATGTTTTGTTTTTTTTCTTCTAAAAGTCTGACCCAAGATTACAACTAAGCGCAGAGCATTAAAGCAGTGCTTTTTGTAAGTCCCGCGTAAACCCAACGTCACCCATTCACACATAACCGTTTTCTCTTTTACATTTTAAACACGTGTCCTGATCTCCCACACGTGGCTGATTTCTATGTGTACGGTGGCAGCGAGCATTCCGCTTATCAACAGATTTTAAATCCCAAATCACCGTCAACCCAACCAGCTAACTTTGGTTTGGTTTGTACATTTTTGCCATTGGTACCATGTCAATTCTGTTGAGAATGCGACTTTTGTTGTCACAATGGTAAGATTTTGTATTTAAAACAAACTAAAGGCTGAACTTTTAGGTTTGACTGTTACTGTCTTTTACTTAATCATGGTCATCAAAAACTAATATTGCTTTTAGTTAGACATATAGTACACCAACCTCCAGTCCTTTCTGCTTGGCAGGAGCTCCAATTTATCTTGAGGCGCCACACTCCCATTTCAAATGGACCCGTCCCAGCGGTTTCTGAAAAAAATAAAACATGATTATGTGGAAACATTAAACAAATGACATTATTATCATTATATTTTTCCAGTTTTTTGTTTTTTCATAAAAATATGTTTTTTTTGTCACAGATTTTGCCAGAGTTTTAAGATGTCTTACTAATGAAATACTGCATGTTACAATGTGAACATATTTTGGCATTTGTTAACCAAATGCATAAACATAGAACTCTGCATGCCACCCTCAACCTATTCTAGTACTCACTTCCACTCATTAAATCGCATGGTTTATTTTAATCCATCTCAATTCCTCTTTAACAGGATGTTATTGTGGACATTCAAGTTTTATTGCATCATGCACCAGTGTCCACTTCAGGAGCCTATGTACATTTAAAACATATAAACCCAGATATACAGCCTTTAAATAGCTGTCCGCTGCAGTGGCTGCTATGCAGGAAAGGGTTCAGAAGAACACCAACTTGATGACAGTTACCAAAATTCAACTTCCTGACAAAGAGGTAAATAAGCTCAGTAAAGGAGCAAATGCTTCCAACCAATTATGGAAGTTAAGCTGACAAGCTGGCACCCGAAGGATGTCTCAATTGTAAAAATAAATGTTTCTTCTTGTAAAATGAATATCAGTCTTGGAGGTACGGTCTAATGTATATGAATTTACCTTTTCACACAAGGCTTCTACATTTTATCTTAGCTCAGTGAGTTGCCATTCACTTGAGGTTGTGTGTACCTTAAAGACCTGTTACTTTTTTTTTTTAGCCCATTATATGTGGACATATAAAACTGTCAACAGTCGAAAGTTCCTTGTTTTAATTGCTTACATTACTATACATGTGTAAAAAAATAAAAATAAAAAATAAAAAAGATTTAAATGCATGTCCTCATCTGAAAGCCTTCAGGTTGCCTCTCGTATTTGGTAGTCAACAGGCTTGTGTGATGTTCTGTTACATGAGAAATGGCGTGCTGCGAATGAAGCTGTGGGAACCTCCACCTCATAACCCAAGAAAGGCAAAGATGAAACACTGTGGAGCAGATAAAGTTTCATTCGCACACACAGTGATAACACAGGCAGCACTTGCTTCCAAATATTTGCTCACTTTTGTGCAGCCCTCAGGAAAACTTCCTCGTCACCTCCTTCCATGCTTTCTTGCTCCATCCACACACACACAAACACACACACACAAGAGAACAAAAGTGGGGGCACGGAGAAGTGATCTGACACTTTGAGGTGTAGGATGACACCTCCAATTGGCTTATTACCACATCCAAATATTTTTGCTGCGTCGTAATGTGCACGGACACAAAGGTGAGCCTGGGAATGGAGAGGCTGATATGGGAGGGAAGCAAATTTAATAAAAAAGTAACAAAGTTACAGCCCAGGAAAGAAAGTGCGGGTCGAGTTTTCAAAAGGAGGAAAGACAAACAGGCTGTGCATGTGTGAGTGAGAGAGAGAGAGAGTTTTTGACGTGTGAGAATGCAGAAGCCACGAGCAGGTCGGTAACTCGAGCCCCATGTGAAATCTCAGGAAGAGAGCAGGAACTGAGATGGAGGGTACACGGAGTGATTTCAATCATGTTACAATGCACTCGCATTCCCCAAATCACATGCCAAATCTCAGTTTTTTTTTTCCACAGTCTCGCAAAGAAAATTTAATTCGGTGACACACAGACTCAATCGCCCACGTGCAAGACACCCACACATCCTCTCAAATCTTGAGCCCTCCGAGGGCCGTTTCTCACAGGGATTGTGTGGCCGGACACATGCTCTGACTCGCTGCTGGAGACGGTGAGTCAGGAATGACAGTCTAGCAACTTTTAACGCCGGAGGGGCGCAACCAGTGGTTCCCTGAGATGGACAGGGAACTTCCTCTCTGGAAAGATTGTACAGAAGAATGTCACTCATCACAGTCGGTCAGGAAATACTAAGGAAGACGTACAAAAACGTTCAAACCAGGCACCTGCTGGGCCTACATTTGTAACATAGCTGGACTCCAACTAGTCGGACTGTGTCTTTTCAGCTGAAAGACAAAAGCAGCCCTGATAAACCTGTTAGAATGTTTTCTTTATCTTGGTATGACATACTCAAAATGAACCTGGATGTTACATAAAAACTTGATGGGTAACTTCTTCTGACGTTCCTAGTTTCAGTGTATTCAGCAGCTTGTTGTCACCCTTTCTCACCAGATCATAAAGAAGATCTTTCTCTGTGGATGCCGAATGCTCAAACGACAGCGTCTGTCATCATCTGTCAAACTATCCTCTGTCAAACATTCCAGAGTATTGCCAACGCACCGGTCATCTGATATCAATAAGCTGCATTGTAGCTCCTACAAAAGCTACTTTAGCAAAACTGTGTTTCAGCAGGCGATTAAGTAACATCACACAATTGACTTAAGGATTTTAACTGTTTGACTCTTTATAGGTCAAGTGATCATGCCAATGTCATGCCCATAGAATGAACTCCAGAAAAGGGGACTCTACTTGACAATGGGTGATGTCATGGGCACAGACGGATGAGCCCAAAGTGGTCCAAATTTGCTCAAGGTAGGGTCATGTGAGCTGAAGTTCTCAAAGGCATGCTCTTTTAAAAGTAAATGGATATCAGAGTGATTTCACCAGTATGTTGTTTAACAAGAGCAATTAACTCAAGGAAAAGCCCCTTTAAATGCACTTTTCTTAAGTCTGTCATTTCTGGATGCTCTCCAGTCCAACAGGTGGCGGTAACGCATCTAAAGTTTATTTGTCTGCTTATGACTGAAAACATTATCCTCCACTGCGCATGCGGGACACTTTGACGTTCACTTGCAGTTCGCACTGGATTTGACACGAGCGTTGCATACACTTGGACATTTGAACGAGCACACAGACAATAGAAATGAAATACATTTAACAAAAAAAATAAAAAAATAAAAAAAAACGATTTCACAAAAATAAAACTGACTTGGGTCACGTGAGGCTGCAATGTGAATGTAAAAGACCTCGACATAGCTAGCTGCTAGCTTACCGTGTAGGCCCAACACTAATAAATTGTACAGATAAAGACAGGGCTGGTAATGAAACACCCGAATTCATGGTTGGTTGAAAGCACAACACACAATTGTCTTAAGGTTAAATTTGATATTGAAACATGTACGTCATGTAGTGTGGCTTCAGCTAAATTACGAAATTTCTGAAAGTCTTCAATGAAGCTCATTCGTAGTTCTAAACATATTTCGTGTGATATGTGTACTTACTTTTTGCCCCGCCAACGTTGAACTTCCTTTTTCCCCACAGGTGAGAGCTGATTACTAGATGATCAAATATGCAAATGAGGTGATGACGTCATCCCGCCAATTCTAGCCGATAGCTCCTGTGCTCCTTACGTAAATGATCCTACACTTGAAAATGTTTAAAAAGTTTCTAAATTGAACATTAGATATTGTATTCCCCATCCTATATTCATTTGTTAAGGTTTTAACCAATAAACCACCATTTTTCTTCATTTAAACGTTTACCACACAACTTTAAAATGCAGTATGCTACAACTGAATGTTAGATATTTGAAAGTATATTAGAGTAAATTAATGGGAAAAAAAACTTTTACATACAGTAAAGTGTATTTAAACTAAACAGAAAAACGAATTGACATTTTAATTGCCAAACGAAACTTTTTTTTTCTTTAAAGAAAAACGGGATTGGGATTAATTACAAAGTCTCTAACTAATGCAATTTCTAAAATCTTGTCCTACCGTCACAGTTAACCCATCCATATATCAAATATTCTTTTTTTTTTAGCCCTGTCAACACTTTTTTTTTTAAAAACCTGATAAAGTTTTGGTCAGTACTGTGAGAAGGTTATATGACAAAATAAAATGTATGTGTAATTCTCCCAGAGGGAGAGGGGAAAAAAACAAATAAAACGGTCTGACGTCGGGCCTCTTGCTGGACCATTTTGAGCATCTTAAGAGAAACATCTACTGCCCGAAGTGTGTATTTATTCTGAGAGATCCCCCCGATGATTTAATGCTCCTCAGATGAGCCTTTCCATTCTGCGATCACCTATTCATTTACCCGGAGCAAATGGAATTTCCCCACCAGAGACCATCGGGCCCATTATCTGAATCGAATGAGCACGAGGCGGAGAGCATCGCTGCTTTGGCAGTGACGGAGAGGCATAAATCAGCCGAAGAACCGAGACCAATTCCTGCTGTGGTTTTTTTTTTTTTTTTTTGTTGTCTCACAAAGCAGCTGGAGACAGACGAACTGATGAAGACGAGACATCAACGCGCCTGCGCAAAGGACGGCAGGGGGCTGGGGATGGGTGGTGGGTTTTGGGGAGTTTGAACCTGCCTGAAAAACTGGCAGCCTTTTAAATCAATCACAGCAGTTTTAAAAGGGTTTACTTTTAATGTGAACACGGGTTTATGACGAGGGAGTGACAGGAGCAGATGGTTCCCAGGACGCAGGAACCCTCTCCTCGACCACTTTCCTCCACATCTGGGGGGGGAAGATGGAGGGGTTTAAAGACAACAAGAAAAACAAAAAAATTCCTAATTAATAACATCGCCGTGCCCTGACTGTTTAGCCTGGACGATTTGGGCAGCACCGAAACCAAAAGCAAAACAAAAAAATCAACCCCTTGGATAAATCAAACACTCGGGGGCCAGGAGGAACTTTATGAGTCCCGGGGCGACCAAACAGTTCAGGTCGGCACAACGAGTCCAGACAAAACGGACCCACTGGAACTTTTAAGAGTTAAAAATATTCCAGAATAATATTTGCCCGCTCGCAGGGAGAAGATCGGTGGGGAATATATATATAAAAAATAAGAAAAACGGTTGCTGATATAAAGTCTGAGAAAACACGAGCAAGACACCGTATCCCCACTCGTCACGGGAGGGGGGGGGGGACTTCCTGGTCAGCTCCCCAGTCACGCGTATGGACCGTGGGAAACTAAGCTTTCATCTTCATGTTTTTCTGTTTAAAAAATATGATTCCAAGCTTTAACCGAGTTTCAAATCCGATTCGGAAAATGACATCAACAGTTGTTTTTTTTTTCCAAAACAAGAAGGAAAAGAGACACGGTTTTAAGTCGATGAAATAATTTAGTAGGACAAACAACTTCACGATTACATAAATTATCTAACATGTCATGATTCTTCTCCTGCTGCCCCCCCCCCTCCCTTACAACAGCCCAAACACTCCAACCATTCCAGAAATGGCTGCTTGTGTGTGATTTCTCTTTTTTTTTGTGTTTCAGAGCTGCTGTCAATCAAAGTCCCTGGCAGGACAACAGCGCATAGTTCCCAGGCTATCACAATCTCGAGCGTTTAGAAGAGGATGAGGCATTTCTGTGCGGTTCTCAGGCTGTCGAGCGAAAGCCCTGATGGAGGAGTGCGAGTGTCCGTGGGAGGAGGAAGGTGTGAGAGCGTCTGGGTGCTCTTGCCTGAGCTCGTCGCCGCGGCGGCCGGAGGGCACGGACGGAGCCGCACAAACAGCCCCTTTGTCTCCTCGTCTTCATTTCCCTCTCCCCTCACCTGGTCTCCTCTTCTCAGCGTCTGTCACAGAGGATTAGCCTTTAGTCTCAGGTGCAGCGGAGGGGGGAAGATGGGAAGTGGGAAGGGAGGCGAGAATCTCTGCTCTGATCTAAGCCTCCTTTGGAAAAAAAAAAAAGAAAAAATAAAACAGCAGAAAAAAACGCCAAGAAGAAGCAGATGTGAAATATTCCATCGGCTTAGTTCTGCCCACCCCCTCCTCCCAGTTCTGGGGTCAAAATGTGACTGCGGGGTCGAGTCCTCGTCTCTGATTGGACACCCCAAATAATCCACTGGCCACATCGCCCAATGAGGCCCTGACTCTGGCCGTTCGGAGGAACCTGAGAGGTGAAACGTGTGGTTTGGAGTGTGCGAGTCGGCGTCTTCTTCGGCCCCTGGAAGAGATGCGGAACACCGGGGGTGACTGGAGTTCAGTTGAAGAGGATGGAGTCGGGGTCTCTGTTGGATATCTGCGCCATGTGCTTGAGGATGTCCTTTTTAGTGATGATTCCCAGCAGCCTCCTGATGACAAAGAGACGGGAGAAGAAGAAGAGTTAGGGAAAGATTGCTTCAGACCAGATTTGTGCCCGGGCCCTGCACCGCACTGCACGCGAGAAGAAAGGAAGAAATTGGGATCCAACTGTGTAAATCTCGATATTAGAGAGCGAAATTCCTCTCAGCCCGAGGCCCAGAAATGTATATGTTTTAGATTTTTATCTCTACACTGGGATCCACTGTGCTTAGGCCGGGCAGATGTTTGGTTGTGAAGATTAAGAACAGGAGTTTGAAATGGGGATCAAAGAACCCAGATGGAAAATTGCAGGGATTCAAGTAAAAGGGGAGAAATTTGTACTTGAGAGGCTCGGGCACCTTAAAAGTCTCTTTAATTAGCTCCCAACAATGCTCCTGCATCCGATTCTTTTTTCTTTCTAAAGTTAGCCTTCTCATCCTGAGCTCATCCACCTCCCCCCTGTATGCGCCTCTAGTTTGCCTTAAGCTTCCACTTTGGTCCAAATCCCTAAACAAAGAATCCCTTCCATCGTGCCCTCCCCTCCGGTAACACCTTCTCCTGCAGGAACCGTTGTGGTTACACGAACAATAAAAAGCAGGAAAAAGGTTTAGGGCTAAAGAAGGGAAGAAAAGGCCTGAGGACTGAGCCCTGTGGGAACAAAAGAACTAAAACTTCTGTGTTTGCCGAGTTATTCTATTTGTAACCACTTGCAGGATTGCCCAGTCTCTCTTCGCTACGTTTGAAGGGGTTACATGGAAACGCCTCCCAAACCAGATGCCGTCTGCCTTTTTAAAAGTCGGAAGGCCGTTCTCACCCGTTATGTGTAACCAGACACTGGCGCAGGCCCAGCTTTCTGAATATGTCCACGGTGATGTCCATGGGGGTGTGGTCGGTGACGGTGAAGGGGCTCAGGTCCATGATGCCTCGCAAGCGGAGGGGGGGCGGGCCCTCGGGGGGCTGGGGGGGCGTGTGCTCGGTGAAGACCACCTGGGACGCGCTGACGATGCCTTCCTGACGCTTCCGGGCATTGTCTGAAAACAAATCCTACTGTATTATTCTGCCCCACCCAGGAACTATACAGTATATTTTAGTCTTAGAGAGTGTTAAGTCCCACATTTTAGCTTCTTAGACGATGCAGATCTGTCACACAAAGCGGCACATTTGGAGAAAAACAATAAAAGGATGTCGACACATAAGCAAAAGGTGCCACTTGAAGGCAGCTCTGACCTATTGATATGAGCAGGTCTCTTCTCAGCACGAATCCCACCAGTCTCTGGGACTCCTGAGAGACGACCACAGGGAAGCCGCTGTAGTGGGTGCTTTCCACCACAGTCTGAAGGGGAGACAAACAATTACTACGAGCTCCGGGTGTCGGGCCGGGAAAGCCAGTTTAGTTTTCCTGCTGCGCCCGCACCTCCACCTCGCCAACCGTCATGCCGTCCTGGGTGAGCACGGCCAGGGCCGGGTCTCCCCGCCTGGGCCTCATCACGTCCACGGCCAGGCTGCTGTGGTCAAACTCCTCTTTGGGCTCCAGGAACGGGTACCCGTTCAGCCGGATGTGAGCCTGTGGAGGAAGCAACATGGGCGTCTGAGCGTCCGGCCTCGGCTCAGACCGTCGGGGCTTCTGCTTTTTTTCCCGCCGGGAAACTTGACTCACCTCGTAAATTCCCTCCCTCCCAAAGGCGTCTGCCACCCATTTGCTGGTCATGGTGGCGGCCATCAGGGGGACGATGTACTCCAGGCCGCCGGTCAGCTCGAACATGATGACCACCAGGGACACCGTCATGCGCGTCACGCCGCCTGAGAGGAGACGAGGGGGACGGGTCAGAGAACCCGGAGCGCCGGGCAGACAAACAGCAGTGCTCTGGAAATTTTGAAAGCTAGTTTAAGCGAACTCGGCGGTTTCGGTCTGAATCCAATTACGATCGTCTTGCCTGGCCTTGGCCAGAAACCGAGGCTCAGTTCTCTCCTCTAAACAAATGGCTGTGAGGCAGCGGGATGTGGGAGAGATTCATTGCGAGAGTTGCGTATCCATTTACACAAAGAAAAAGAAAAAAAAAAAAAAAGAGGAGGAAAACATTCCCTTTAGTTGTCAGAAATGCAAAACAGATGATTAGGGGCTCTGAGGGCTGCTCTTTGCTTTTGGGATGTCAACAATATATAGACCAAAAACAAGCAGGACTAGTCCTGTTCAGACACGTTTTTACTACAGTTCCCACATTTACATTCATCTACGGCTTCTGCTGATTAAATCACATTAAAAAGAATCCGTTTAAAGTAGATTAGATTAACTCTTCTGATTTCCATGTTAAAAGGGGAAATCCAGCCGTATCAGGCAGCTCACAGGAGAGAAATATGGAAAAGAATATACGGAAAAAGGGTTTAACAAAAGAGACCTACATAGGAACACATCTAAAAGCATAAAGATACAAACAAAACAAACTAAATGGTGAAAAAAGGTGTGGAGACTGAAAGCCACCAATGAGCAGGTATCACCAAGGGGCTCCTTTTACAGGCAGTCAAAGATCCCTTTTTCTTATTTTCTACCCATAATTCTATCATAAAGCACTGTGAAACGATTAGAGAAGTTCGGTTTGGTTTGCGTCACCCGTCAATTGTGAGAGAATATGGTCAATTACATAAGGTAACCACGCTGGGAGGAAAAAGCCCCAAACATTTCATTAACAGTTTAAACTTTGTCCCAGATGGATGAGACGGATGAATGCGGTTTGTGATCCGCATGGGCCGAATTTACGTTGAAAGCTTCCAGCAATATGTCCTCGGCACTGCGTTTGCTTTGGCTCAGAAGAAGGGAAACCGGCGTGAAAAGCCAGCTCCGTTTCATCATTCCTGCTCCTTTATCAAGCGACTTGAACGTTTGACGGTGAACAGTCGGAAAGAGGAAACAACACAGGGAAGCCCTGTTTGTGTTGGCCTGTAGCATTACTGGGCTCAATAACCAACTTTTAACACTTTTTGGCGTTTTATTTTGCCTCAATCTAATTAGTTTGCCAATTATCAAGACAAAGTGCTTCAATAAAAGAAAATTGGACTACCTGTCTTTCTCTTTAGAGTTTCAAATAAGGCTTCTATTGCTTTAGTACATTTTTTTTTACAGAAGTTAAAATAAAATAAAAATAAAATAAAAAGATTTGGGGAAAGATTGAGAGTAAAGCAAATGAGAGAAATAATCCTCCGCTGGTCTCTTTATCATCCTGTATTTTGGCCTGGAAAAGGATTTAACAATAAATGAGGCATTCTTCCTCCACCCACATCCAGCTGCACTCTGCAAACCCCCCCCACCCCCACCAGAAGTCCTTTTCCAAGACACCCCAAACATGTCATCTTAATCCCTCCGGCATGTCCCGAAGCTGCACGAGTTCAGAATACCAGCGCACTGATTCATCCCCAAGCAATGCCCGAGCAGCTGCCTGCTGAACATCATCTGTTCGGGGCCTGTTTCCGAGACAACGCCCCTACGGAGGTCGCTTTTCCCAGCGCGTGGCCTCACCTAAACAGGCAGCGGCTCCGACCATGGCGTAAAGCCCCGGGGTGATGCAGTCAGCTCCCGGGGTGCACCACCCTTTAAAAATGAGCCAGTCGTGGTTGTAGTAGGCCAGCTGCTCCATGCCGACGCCCAGCAATCTGCCGGCGATGGCTCCGACCGCCATGCTGGGGATGAAGAGGCCGGAAGGGACCTGGGGGGGGGGCACAGAACATTTTGTCAGGGTCTTGGAACAAAAACACTGTAAAACAAACTCTAAAGAAGAGGAGCCTCTCGCATGGACAGCTTGAATTTCCAGTGAGTTACATGTTACAGCACCAGGCGTTTTCCCTTCATCTGAAGAGAAAAACGTGTGCTCTGAAAGAAGGCAGGACAGATATTGGAGACAGCTGTCTCTGCAGGACTTCGCCACGCATGGTAACAACCCCCAAAGCCGACATCGGGCTTTATTAAAAGCGATTGCAGAGGCAGAGTGGTGGAGACAGAGTACCCACCTTCATGCCGAAGGTAATGACGGTGATCATCATCTTGAAGATGAGGGCCAGCGCCAGCTGCCACAGGGCTGTGTAGAGGCCTTCTCCGGCCGGTCGATCAGCCAGGCTGTTTCCTGCTCCCGTCTCGGACACGTTGACTGGCTGGGAGAAAGAATGAAACGAGGCGTTTCAATATGAGGAGGACGTCCGCTTTACGGATCACAACAGCCTCACGGATGCGAGGTTCCTTCAATACGTGTGAATGCATCAGCTCACAAAGTCAGGCCCCTGACAAAGTATCTACGTGTGGTGCATTTAGGTGCTGGTCTAAAGCTGGGACATTCAACTTTTTTCCCCTTGTTATCCTATATTTACTTAACACTCGTCATCTAATGGGCTCTGTACCTAGGCGGATTCAGGGTTTACATAAACAGTCGCTGGGTGGTGGAATGGTTGTCCTGAGTCAAAGAAAAAGACGACGCATGCACACATATCTTGGGAATTGTCTCCATTACGTGGCCCTCTGACCTGCTTGTAGCCGCAGAGCTGCGAGGAGTCCAGCAGCGAGCAGTCGTTGAAGAGCTCCGAGATGAGCTCCGCTCCGCTCATGCGGGTGTAGCTGTTTGGGTAGGCGATCAGGGCGGTCACCGCTGCCACCACCAGCACCTCGATGACGGGGTAGTGGCCCAAGCGAGTGGACTTCCCTGTCGAGGCGCGCAGAGAAAACCGATCGGCTGACACAGAAAAAGAAAACGGATAAAGCAAAAAGGCTGAGCTGTGACGTTGGCACTCACGGATCCGGCACCAGGCAATGTTGGCCTTTATGAACAGCGCCCCCCAGAGGCCTCCGAAGATCCCCAGCAGGATGAACGGGGCCAGCTCCACCAGGTGCCACGGGGCGTGAAACTCCACGTAGAACAGCACCAGGCGGCTGTTTCCGAACGGGTTGATGGAGCGCAGCGTGAAGGCCGCCACCAGCGCCGCAAAGAAGGAGCGCCACAGCGTCTTCAGGGGGAAGTAGTAACTCACCTGGGAAAAGGAGGCAGAGAAATTAGTTAAAAGACAAAACTGAAACGACTCTTCCTGCTAATAAAGGATTCTTCTTCTCTATCCTGTTCCAGAAGCTCAGACAGAAAGCACAGGAATGTTTTCCTTCATATTTTCTGATAAAGCAGCAAATAAATCCGAGCTCTTCTTTCACTTTGGAGACTTTTGTTGAAAACATCCAGAGCCGCCAAGGCGTATCTAATTCCCAAGCTTTTCCCCAGGTTATCATAATCCAGTTTGTTGCCAGCAGGCGGCTCATTCCAGAACAAATTCACATGTTCAAGACAAACAGAACGAAGCCTGAGACACTCAGAAAACAATTCGGTCCGACTGCGTTGGATGGTGGTTCGATAATACGGCTTTTACTCATGACAGGATTGAAAAATCTGAGCTCAGCTGCAGGCCTAATTTTGAAGGCATCTCTTTCTACTCCGGGTGCTTTGTCTGTCCACGTCCTAACGACGCTGTCTGAGGTATGGCCATTACTAAAAAACAAAACAAAAAAACTTAGGTGGGCAGATTTAGTGGCTAAGTTCCAGGGAATGATTGGCTTCATAGTAAACCGATAGTGGCATCGGACCCCACCTCCTCCAGACTGAACAGGACTCCTCCGATGGGAGCGCCGAAAGCCACCGACACGCCCACCGCCGCCGCCGCTGATAAAACCTGCGAGGTGGAACGAATAATATAGTGTTGAGGATCAATTCAAACTTCATTATGGAAGAAAAAAAGTTGACAATGCAGCGTGAATGTAGATACAAACTGAATGGATGAGGTTTATCAGAAACAGAAAATATCTGTTGTGTTCTTCTTTCTTTTACATTCCAATTTTTTGTGTGTGTGTTAATTGACACATCTTGCTGGATTTGCTGGTTTTATGAATTATGACCTGTTTTCATAGTGTAATGACTCGCAGTATTTACAACCATAAGCATTAAAGTCCAACATTTCCATGTAAAATGTGCTGGAATGAAAGGAGAGGGTAGCCCAAAAAGACATCGGGAATAGAATTAATGCTTTAAAAGCATATGAGCAAAAGCAAACTAGTGACATTTGTAATTATTGTTCATCTTTGGTGTACATTCACAGTCATCCAGTTCCCGGTAATAACAAGAGCTAGAGTAGCAGTAGCGTGCACGTCACGGTGATCTGGTGAAATTTCTGCAGAAGCTGTAACAGAAAAATTGCCTGGTGCTCTCTGCCCATCCGTTTGATCTGCTAGGGTTTTACCACCACGTACAAATCATCTTAATCTCCTGGGGGTGGTGTAACCGTCTGATCTCTTAAAAAACTGAACCAGCTATAAAAATCAGAGCTCACCTCTCGCCGCTTGGCCTCGTTCTTGCGATACTTGGTGAACAGGTGGCAGAGGATGTTGGCGCAGCAGCAGGCCACGTGGACCAGCGGGCCCTCCTTCCCCAGGCTGAGTCCAGAGGACACGGCTAGAACCAGGGTGATGGTCTTGATGATGAGGGTCCACTTCCCCAGGTAGCCTCGGATGATGAACCCACTTAGGATGGTTTTAATCTGGAACAGGCAGGAGACAGAAAACAGAGGCTGTTTGATTGGAGGGGAGAGGAGAGCTGGGTTTGGAGGACCTCTGATAGATGACAAAGTGAGTTTGAGAATGAGAGGGCTGATGTTTGTGCCTTCTTTAATGATGGATGACACAAACTGAACATGGACGTAAACACTGGCACTTTGAATGTTCTGCTAATGTGCTTAAAAGGGCCCGCTTTGCCCTGTTTTGCGTCTGATGCTCGGCCTCACCTCTGGGATTCCTGAGCCGCAGGCGTACGGAGCGAAGGCTCTGACCAGCGTGACGGCCAGCAGCGCGAAGAGCAGAGCCCAGACTATGTACATCAGGTAGTTCATGATGTAAGCGAACGGGCCCTGCAGGGAACACACACACACACACAGAGGAAATAATGATGTGATCTTGGTAAAAAACATTGTAAAACCGATTACTTGGTTTTTACTTTGGTTTTTATTTTACTTTCTGCTGTAGTTGGGGTTATTTTTAATGACCAAAGGCAGCCAGCAGGTGGCATCGATGCACTGTGACAACAAACGCTCACGTTTGGAATCGTGTTGCCCAAATTGATAAAACATTTGCGTTTATTCGGGGCTGTGACGGAGCTTGTGTGTTTTCTGAGCTCCCTCTTACCTCTGACGTCCCCGTTATGAGCTCCGCCCAGCTCTGCCACTGAGGACAGCGGTCCCTCTCCTGGAACGTGGTCTCGTTGGACGTCCAGCAGCAGTGCTCGTGGTTAAACCAGAACCCTATGAGGCACACCCCGCCTTTCAGGTCTGTCAGCCAGTGAGCTGCGATGTCGATGCCGCCGGCCAGAGCACCTGGAGGGGGAGAGGAGGAGTTCATCCAGTTCATCTGTCATTTCAGCTCCCCTGTGCCCACAAGTGCTTTTTGTCGCTAGCCCTCTTAAATGTTTGGCCTTCGGAAAGAAACTGTGCCTACAAAAATTAATGGAAGCTGTTATGAGGCTGAAAACCAACCATAAAACGCATTGCAGACAGGTAAAATATTAGGATGACCAAATTCTGCTGTCTGGAGATAAGAGGAAAGAATTCTCCTGGTAGCTCTGGAAACCAAGAAAGGGATCCCTGCTGATGGTGGAAGAATGCTCACTATGGTTAAGACAAACACTAAAAGGCCAAAGGCTAAAAGTCAAAACCAGTTTTTAGGAGGTAAGCCTGTCAGAGTCAACAGAAAAGCATCTGCATTGTAACCACAAAAAAAAAAAGGGCAGCCAGCTCACATTTTCCAAAACAAACTTAAAGGAGGCTCAGAATTCTAGCAGAAGGTGTTGTGGAAAACAACACCAGGACATACTTTAATCTGGATGATGTCGAGAAGACAGAGGATATGGAAAGGAATTGAAGATTTCAGGCATGGCTACTCATCGGTTAAACACAATGGAGGGGGAATAATGGTTTGGGCATGTATTATGGAGAAGCACAAGAAGTTTAGAGATGGTAAGAAACATTGGATCTCCTCAAGTTATAGCGAAACTCTACCAACTATTGGGACAGCGATTCATCTCCAACAAGGAAATTATCTCACAAATCCCGACTAAGAGCTATAAAAATCTTTAAAGTTCCAGGAACGAATGAGTTCATCACCTGATTTAAAAAGAACTGAGCTTTTCTTCTATTAGCTGGAGGAGAAATGTACAGGGAAAGGCCTAAGCAAAAGCCGAAGGTGCTTCAATTTGACATTTTACAGAGAAAAACTGAAAGATAAGGCATACGAAGAGGTAGGTTTTCAGATGGCATTGTGAGCTAAAGCAGAAGAACCTGTCAGGTTGTCGGTTTGCGCGATTGCTATTCACTTTCTTCACAAAATGCGTCACCCTGGCTATTTTCAGTGCTAGACTCGGGGCCGTTTAGTAGCTGGGCACCTGCTGTCTGTCAGCAGATGTGAATTAGCAGTCTGCAGCAGCAGCTACAGCGCACTCAGGTGCATCTGTGTGTGGTCCCAGAGACTGGCAGACAGCCCCTGAAATCTGAGGTGGAACGGGGAAAATTCCACAGGGGCGCTGTGCTGCGTGTTCCTGATAAACAGCTGTACCATTCAGATTACAAAAAAGCTTTAACAACTCGGAGCTGCCCCCTTTTGAGCAAACAAAAAATCAATTTGATTTGGGTAATAATTTTTCTGCTGTGGTATGTAACAAAAATCAAGTTCGACTAAAATCCTGCAACGTATGAATGTATGCGTGTGTGTGTTTGTGTGTGTGTGTCTGTGTGTGTGTGTGTGTTTGTAAGCTACCTGACATGAGTCCAACCAGCAGCATGAGCAGCCACCCGGAGAAGGCATCACTGACACTGTGGAGCAGGGCTACCGTCGACTGCCTGCTCTTTTTTGTGATCTGAGGGAGTGAAAGATGACAACAATCCTTCTGTTATGGCTTTGTGTCAAAGTCCTTGGTTGATTTTATGTTGTGGTAACAGAGGGAGAACCTTCAGTGGAATTTAACAAGTTTTAGAGTTTAGAGCAAGCCCTAAATGTCCTCCAAAGAAGACAAATCAGAGACACAAGTGGAGGACATGGAGTCAAACCGTTCTGTCCTATGTGAGACTTTCCACCTCACCACTTTAATTTACAAAGAACAAAGAAGCACAGACTCCTTTCTCCTGTACCTCTCTGTGCCTGTCCCGGTCCTTGCTCTTTTCTCTGACCCAGTCGATAGTGTTGAAGTCTTCATAGGTGCCCACTCCTGGCAGCGGGTCCTCAAGAGGGTCCATGAGCTTACTGGGGCCGGCGCCGTTCATGCCGGCCGCCCTGCTGCTGCTCTCCTCATAGCTTCCTGAGATGGAGAGAAGGAGGGAGGAGGAGGAGGGGTTAAAAAAAAAAGTGTTACATTACAGCTTTTCCACTGCATTGTTCTTGCTCCATGTTGGTTTCAGCATTTTAGAGCATTTCTGAGCAGACTTCCTCCATTAACTCCAAACACACACAGTGATGCATAAGATCTCACAGTTTTCCACCCCCACACACACACTACATTTGTTTAGATGAGCTAATGAAAGACAGACACCATCAAGGCACATGTGCCAGAAACACCAGCATCTGCTCTGATTCTGGCCGGGGGCAAATTTCTGAGCTCACTTGGTTTCCACAAGACCAACTACATGCTTGGATATTTCATTAAACTTCACTTTTCTCTTTAATCCTGACAAGCGACGCCAAACTTGCTGCTTCGTCCTGACGATCCTGAGGGTGCAAGGGGACCACGTCTGGCGCAAGGTTTTCAACACGTCTGCGTTCAATCAGAAGATTCAGTCCAGATTTCTCAAAGTGGAAACTTGTCTACAAACAGAGGACTTTATCCAAATGTCAGGAAAATCCAAAAGAAAGAGTATCAATCACACATTTCAGACCAGATGCTGGCTCCAGATGCCTCCAAACATTTTTTTTAAAATAACAAAACCATTTTGAGTCAGTCTAAAACATTTCAGCCTTTGATCTTCTTGGGGAATGTGAGATTTATTGCTAGTCAATTGGACGAGTTTTGAGCGCTGACATGGATGGAGGAGAAATATTGAGACAATATTGAGATTTTCAAGTGTGTCAGGAGTGAGGGAGGAGGCATGGAACTGCTCAATAACAACAGATGGTGTCACTCTGGACATCTTGCCTCTGCTAGCTTTGGGTTTCCATTAAAGCTCTCTACGGAGAGTTTAGCTTCGTTACCTTCCAATGCACCGTGAGACATCATTATCATCCCTCTCTGTGGTTACCAAGCAACAAAAACGCCAAAACACTTAATGGTGACCTCTGAAGATTTCAGTCTTTCTATCTCTGCCAGACTCCAGTTTTCTATTAGTTTGTAAACTTTAGCAGTTTTATTCATTTTAGTTTTAGTTTTTCCCTAATAATGTAGACTGTTATGACCATATTTCTTTTTTGGCGTAAAAAAAAAAAATTATATTAAAAGTACAATAAAAAATAAATTAGATTTAAATTTAAATAGCAGAACTTGCATGTAGAAAACTTGCTGAAGATTAAATCTAAAATACTCAATAGAAAAGCCTGGATTCAAAGACTGTCAGTTTTTATCCCCTAAATTAATACATTTACCTCTGTATTTTGTCAAAATTTGCTTAACATCTCAAGTTCCTTTTGTTCCTCCTTAATTCATCTTTTATTTGAGCTCTTCCTCTAAACAAATAGTCTGTTTTTTCCAAACAGACATGGAGACCGTATGGAGCACACACACACTGCAAAAGAGCAAATAGCAGTGTTGTAATCTGCTGCTGTAACAATGATAGTGCGATTCATGACCGGATTCTGTGGCACACAAAGCTGAGAACAATTTGAGCTCCTTTCTCTCAAGCGGTCTGCAACAAAACAGCCCGAGCTATAGTCACCAATCACCAGCAGCCAATCAAAAACTGGCAAAGATCAAAGCAGGAAACGACACAGGGAGGGAGGCTTTGTCCATACGTGTAATCATGGCACTGGAAGAACAATCCGTGGTAAAATTAAATATTTTCTTTTTAGTATTAATGGAAGTAACAATGTTAATTGTGAATGTAGGTTGAGGTGGGGGCTGTTGCCTGTTTGAATAGAGGAGTTAAAAGAGGTTGGAAAGGTTAATGAGGGTCTACCAAGTGGGCTTTATTCTTTTATAAACATATATATAAATATATATATCAAAATAAAATTGATTTGGAGCATATGCAGAGAACATTTCAGAGTGGAAAAAAACAGAACAAAACCACTCCAATGTTTGAATCCTTCATGGTTTCTGACATAAACCTCTGAAGCATGTGTTACACTCCCATCCCAAAATTTTAACCCTTTTTCCAGCCCGAATGTTGCCAGGCAGTAAAACACGACAGGCATTTCAACTTTCACCTGATCTGACAGGTTAGACTGGTTTGAGAGAGAATGGACAAAAGAAAGCCTGACAGGTATTCGACCCGAATAGCTCCCAGACAGCTTTAAATCAAAACCGTCTCTGCTTATGTAACATATTGCTGTCCATATGGCAGGAGGCTGGATTTGGTAATAAAGCCATTACTGGAAGGTTGGCATCACAGCTCGACACCAGATTGTGCCAGGACCTCTTTCTTATGCCAGGACTTTATAACACAAACCTTTCATTGGCTGTGATCTTTATTTGACAGTAGCTTCACAGGAAACGGGGCAGGGGGTTGATCATAGGCCAGTAACTAACCTGGGACAACTGGAATGGGGTAAAAAGGTTTTATTAGAGCAGAGCGACCGTCTGGAAGGGCTTTCAGCCAAGTGGAGTGAGAGGCGGGATTTGAACCATTCCTTTTCATACTGCTGATCAGACCAACTTATCTTTAAATATTTTAACTCTAACTCACTTAACAAACAGAGGAAAAATTCTCTGGATACTGGTCTGAAAAGATTGCATCCTGTTCTACACAAAAGAAAAATTACCCTTCACAAGCCCAACTTCCACTCCCCTTCAGACCCGATTCAAGAAAGTTCAAACACAGACTCAGACTCAGCTCTGACAAAATACAAAAACCCCATGCTACTTTTTGACTATTTTTAAGCTTTCAAAGATTCAGGACACAGAACTTTTCTAAAACGTACAATATTTTGCCATTAACTGCGTGATTACAAACCTTCCATCTACGATGCCACCCTTCTTTTGTCACTTGTGATATTCAAAAAACAAAATATATTCCATGTTTTCTTATGTCCTGTAAATCTGACAGCAGAGCGATCCCTAGTGGGACGCTCCCGTATGGGTGAAGTTAAGCTGAGGACATAGTCAGCAGCTTGCGTGAACCACTTTGTAAAACAGCAGCTGAGTTTTCAGCCTTACATGCAGGACAAGGGACAAAAGAAACAAAAACAAGGACACGTTTCTTTAGAATTGCTGAAAAAGAAGACAAAAGCATCCCTAACCTCACAGGCTTTAAATGACGGGATATGAACAACGTAATAAGATTATGGTGGTTAGATTATGTTTCCACTAAAACACAGCAGCTTACTCACACACATATAACAACAAGGTCCATTTCAGTTGTGCAAAGCAGCTCATAAACAACAACCACGTGACTCAGTGGCTGACGGGTCATAAATGGCCTTAATGATTAATCTCTGCTATGGTTAAGTCAAAGGCATCGGCAAAAACTACAGAGAGCCCCACAATTTAAACCCGTATAAGCAAACAAGACGGGCAGACCGAGCGACCTCGGGAGCCTGCTCAAGAGGCACAACTTGTTGCTCTGGTCTGAGCTCTGAATGCAGTCTGACGGGGGCTGGCGGCAGACTCTCGCACCACAACAAACAAAAACATCTGTAAACTCACCGCTCTCCACCAATTCCTCCTCGTCCGTCTGCTTTCTCCAGAATTCCCAGCCCATGTCTCGCTAGCAGGTCGCAAAGTGCTCAGCATCCACGACCAGAGGAAAAAAACTCAAACTCAGAGTCTCTTCCCTCCTCTGAACTCCTCGAGGAAGTGCTCTGCCTCATTAGCCGGAGCTCTCTGGAAGTGAGCAACCATTGGCTAATCTGTCTAGGAAGTAAATGATGATTTGCTGAGCTGCTCTTGGCTTTTTCTTTTTTTTTTTTTAATAGCTCCTGAGCGTTAATGCGCTTTAGCTGAGGTAAGTCATTGCGTAAATATGAGATCACAGGTGTTTAGAAGGTCTGTCACCTTGTGAGCCCTGCAGGACCCAGATAGCCAACCGGAAGAAAGCTTGTGTTGTAAACAGAGCTTTGAATTTGCTTTCTATTGAGTGTATTTTGGGAATGAAAGAGTTTTGATAGAAACATGCTTGTGTGTGTGTGTGTGAAAACGAAAAAAAAAAGGGGAAATGTGAAAAGCTTTGTTCCAACACAAATATTCAAAAAAAGAAAAATCACTACAGCTATAGTGAAAAGTTGGTGGATAAAGCGATAAAAGCCAACATCTAATGATTAACAGTTCTGGAGTTAAAGGTGAACTGAAACACGCAGTGAAAAGTTTACCTCAGCGTGACCTCGGCAGAACTTGCAATCAGAATATCACACGCACACACACACAAAAAAAGGGAAAGAAAAAAAAATAGAAGCTAAACCCAGCATATCTAAAGCAAATACTACTGCGCTACTGAATAGATGGACCGTACAATGGAGAATAGCCACTCCTCTACTTTAAGGGTAAAAGGTGTTAAAGCCGTTAGATGGAACCAAAATGTCTCAAAGAACACAACTGATGAGGTGTGTCCTCGTAACGGAACAACACCTGCCTGATTTGGCCTTGACATACAAAACATTAAAAGCCAAATCCAGAGCATAATTCAGAATCAGTTTCCTGGTGCTGCTTTGTCAACACACACCTTTCCAGAGCCCATCCGAATTATGTATGGTGACTCAATAAGATGATAAGAAGGATTTAATCTAAGTGATCAGAGGTGGATGCAGTTATATGCCCTATATATTTAATCACTTCCATCCTCCTTTGAACTGGACGGCCTCAAACCAGCTTGTACCTTGACGTGTCCACGTCCTCAAAGACGTCGCTGCCCGCCATTCTCTGTCAAACTGCTCGAAAAAGGAGCAGCGCAAGCCAAAAGCTCCGTTTCCTTTTTTACGAGGACCGACGGGCTGAGGTGTCCTCTTGAGTCAGCACAAAAGGGAAACGAGAATCAGACACGTTTGCCAAGAAATCAGGCGTTGTGTGAATTGGAGAGAAAACAAAACGAACCTGTGGCCATAGCAGAGATTATATAATATATATGTATATGGTAACAGACTCATAGATCTTTCAGGTGTTATTGCACTAACATTAAGGTACAATGACAAACTGAACCTTTAGTTTGTTCTGTTTTTTGTTCACATCGGGTGGTTGATGTAATCGGGGAGTCCTTGTTTATGGTTAATTTCGACGCAAGCTCACCGGGAGACATTGTGCATAACCCATGGTTATTTCTATTCAGCTGGGATCAGAGAGCTTATCGTTGTCCCGCCATGCAGAGCCACAGAAGCCGACACTGTGCGACAGAGTGCCGGTCGATGGCAGGGTCCACAGAATACGAGACTTTGCTAATTGTGGAGTGACTTCGGGGAGACTGCGAACCGCGAGAATACCGCCCTAGGCCAAAATACCAGAGTGCTCCACCAGACGCCCCAAAACATGAGGAGGAGTTTCACAGGACGGGGCTCAGAGTTGCAGCGTCGTTTGTTTCCAGCGAAAGACGTCATGCTGAGAGCGGCAGACCAGACCTTCACATTTCCAGGGAACAGCAGCAGTCATTCCCAGCTCCTTATGGGAATCTGGAAACCCTCCCTTTGGCATCATTTGTTAGAATGTTTCAGAACTCTGTCACCCACCAAATCACTAAAAAAATTATACATCTACACACAGAGAGAAAAGCAGCCATGAGATCATAGATCCACGCCTACACACACAGTCTCCGGTTAGAGTGTGAACTTTGAACTCTTCGGGTCGGGTCATCTCATGTGATCCCTGTCACGAGGATTTCTGGGTCACGCCGATGTCAGGAGCAATGTTGTGTTTGAAAATAAATTCACCGGCTCTCAGGGAATTTAATGAGGATGACGCACGCTTATTGCAGATTTAAATAATTCCCATGTTAGAAAGATAACAGTTTGGGGCTGTAATCGGGAGGGTGGGGGGGCATCGTGCAACCGATTCAACAGTCCTTCATTAGATCAGTTAATGTTAGACAGGATTTTCAGTGGGTTATTTTTTTTTACTTATTTCTCCTGATCTTATAATGGATTTGAGGGAGGTATTTTCCCTGGATCTGACCAAACTTAATGTCGGGGAGAGTAAACATAATATGCTACGTTCATATGAATCCCAAGACCTCTGACGGGCTTTGAATAAATGAGTGTGTGTTCCCTTAATTTGTCAAGTTCTGCTCGTCAGGAAAGAGTCGTCCTTCCTGACCCTGCTCTGATTGGTTGGTTACGTCCAGTCTTGGGCAGTTTGAACCCAGACACAAACAGATCTGTATACAGATTTGAGCAAGCTGATCCGATCCTGATCCCACCACATCCAGAAGAGGGTCTGGGTGGCTTCTGTAAGCATTCTACCGACAATCTGCTGTCCGGAAGACGGTTTAGGGGGAAAGGAGAGGGTTGGGCATGGACATCGGCCAAGCAGAAAATGCCGGTTGCACTATTCTTCAGCGCATATGAAGACATGAATATCCAGCAGACAGAAAGAGCTAATCTTTCCAACTAGAGAAAAAGAAATTTGAAGAAGCATCTCTGGCTGACTTTTGGTCGACCCAGCCTTTTAAGAAACCATGGCGAAGATTTTAATGCAGCAGAAAATATCAGAATTCTCTGGATTATTCTGTCTGTCCTGTTACACAAAGTCCCTGCAAGTAACCCTGTGAAATACAAGTATGGTCTGAGGGGAAGTCCATGTTCCGGGTCAATCATTGTAACGAGTTTGTTTATCCCCAGTTAAACAGTTAATCACATGACAAAGTTAGCTGCCTAACATGGCAGTACAGGGGACATGAGGCCAATACAACTCCCAATAAACACATTACAGACAGTAAAGATAAGCCCGATCTGCAGGCCACCACTGGCCAACCTCTGATTTACTCAGACTGAATTGTGTCAGCAGTAAAAAAGACTGACACAAGCATAACATTTCACCATAAAAGCAGCAGATCAGGAAAAGGAAATAAAACGCAAACTTAATTCTACATTGCCTAATTTCCAAAATCGAAACATTTTAGAAAAATACAGTTTTCCAAAGTAACTCCCCAGTTGTAAAGGCAGTTGTGGAGTCCGAAGGAACAAAGACGTTTTATTCATTGTCTCAATGTTGCCATAACAGCTACAAAATCCTGGCTCCTAAGTTGAGTGCAAACCAGAGTGCAGCAAACATCACAGACAGAACACAAGTTAGGAGATATAGAACCTAGCAAAATGATCAGTTTACTGTTTTTTTCCTATTTGGTTCAAAGTCTCATCTGATTGTATTCTGACAATTTGACGGAACTAAGATTAAATTTGATCTGACAGCCCAAACCTCCACAGGCTAATGAGGATAAACTATTCAATCTAAGAGTAATTTTAAGAGTTATTAAAAAAAAACCACATGGCTGTGTGTTATTAGACTGAGAGCCCCCTCCCCTTTGCTCCACTTCCTTTGAGCTGACTCAGTGGAAACAGCAGCCCATTGAAGAAAAAGGGAGTCTTGTCTACATACTTCCCTTCTTTTGCTCCACCGTTACAGGCCGTAACATCGCCAGTAACCAGGCAACTGATATCTGCAAGATAGACACTCCCCTCCACCCCGCCCCCCCTCTCTCTGTCTCCTCCTTCCTAAATATCTGAGTCTAAAAGCTTAACATTTAACACAGCACTGCCAATCAGACAGTCAGTTTACCACAGAACGAGACACATCGTCACAAACCCAACTGTTGTGACGGGTGATCCTAAATGAACAAACCAGACTCATGATTGCAGAAGAAGTTTGTCCTTGTAAAGAATTTCAGTTCTCAGAACGCTGCTATTAAAATAAGAGGAAATGAGCACCAAGTGTGACGCGCTGGCGAAAGCATGTTTCCTCTTCAGACTTTAAGGAGGCCTGTTTACATCAGTGCCAACATTTAAATCAAAATAATAATAATCAAGCTATAACCAGCTCTCTTGTTCAGACTTTGGCACAAATTCACATGATTACATCTGCAGGAGGTCCAGGAGATTGCTGATCAATAAAAGTGACTCAGCAAGTATATGGCCAGAAGCTTTTCTAAAAGCCCCCCAAAAAAAAAAAAAACACCTTTCATTTTTCTAGCTAACATAGTAAAATCACTGGACCCTCCTGACTAGATCTGTCAGAGTCGGTTGTGAACTGTTGGGTTATTACTATGAAAGCATTCCTTTATAACCACCCCATATGGTTTTATCTCTACCAGTGCGAGACGTAGCTAACGTGGCCTGACGATGACATCATCAGTTACCAGGTAGGCTTTGTGAGGGAGCAGGGGGAGCAGGGAGAGCAGATTCCACGGATTCAACGAATTTGCTGCTATGTGCTTCTGATAAAATAGAAAAAATTCTGGTTGGCATGTGGAGTCTGACACACGGCGTTCCCTGATAGGGTATATTAACCGCTTGTCCTTGCATATTATCACAGCTCACACTGTCCAATGCAAATGCGGATAACTTATCACGGCTTTGGCGTGTTAAAAGACAATGGGGGAGAGCAAATCAACTTTTTTTTTCTTTTGGTAAAACCTTGGCTTTTAGAGTCCACACAAAAAAGCTTAGAAAAACTACAGGGGAAAAAAAGCTTTAAAGTGCGTTCAGCAGCTCATTTCCTGTGCTGATGGCCACACATCAGCCAGACTGGTAAACCCACAGAGTCACTGTGAGACAACAAAGTGCCTGGCCTGCTACAAAATCCCCGCGTTTAAAGCCAGAACTCAAACAAATAATTAAAGAGCCCCTGGAATCCCAAATGAGAGGAAAAACGCAAACCTGAGAGGCAGAGAAGGTGACACAGACAGTTTAACGTCTCGCTGTAACTGTACCACGAGAGGTAGGCACCTTAAATGGATTGCAAAAAGTGTCATGGAGGTACAACGCTTTTGATTTTGTTTTGTTTTTAACCACATATTTTAAGATCCTTTATGAAAACTCGACTTTTTCCAAAGTGGGGGCAGTCATGAAATGCATTTTATACCCGAGCTGTCTCTTTCCTTTCTTTGTCTTGCATTTTGACCACCCAAAATATGGGCCATCAGTATGCAAAAAACAAAACAACAACAAAAAAGGCAGTAAAAAGGCCTGTGACTGTATTATTATCACACATCAGGAAAAGCTTTCACAAATCCGAAACAGGATCTTTATGGTTCCACAGCCTCTTTAGAACAATTATATCCAGATTCAGACAGTCTAATTATAGATGTCTTCACAGTGCTCAGAGTTCAAAACTGGATTTAAATGGTTCTAAAAACGTGCAAGAGAAACCCGGAATCTTGTCATAATAATGTCAGCACATTCCAAACCCTTGGCTTACCCAAAATGAACCATTTCATACTTTTAAAACGCATCATTTGAATCCATTTTCAGCCGTTTCAAAACGTGGGGGTGCAGTTTACGTTACCACTCACCTGCTGCCGTCTCTGGGTTTGCATTTAAGGGGGGCCAAAATACTTTAATCAGGACCGAATGAAGTTGAACCAGTCCAGCTTACCTGTGCCGAGAGGAGGGACGTCGTCCGTCGTGGAGAAGTCCAGCGTGGCCCCCGCTATGTCCACCATCTCGTCGTCGTCGTCATCCTCGCTGGAGTGATGAAGGCTGTCGAAGCTCCCCGTGCGGTACCCGGGGTTCTCCATTCCTCCGAACCCTGCCGGACCACACCAAAAGGGACAGGCTTAACAACCCGGCCCTCCTCCGTCCCTTCCTCCCGCGGGACGACCACCCGCTTCGGGCTACAGTTACCTCCGACCGCCGACGGTTTTCGACGCAAGTTCACCCAAAACTGAAACATTGTCCCTCAAACTCAGGAGCTGTTCGCAAGCGTCCTTATTTTTCTGCAACCCTCAACCCCCCCTGTCACCCCCCCTCTATGCAGCTTCTATGTACTAACAAATTGTCGAAACGGCTGCCCCCCCGCCCCCGCCATCACCCGGCTGATAAGCAGAGAAGCAGCCCGTCCTCACTTGACGAGGAAGTTTTCGCCGTCGTTTCCGCTCGTGGTTCCCCTCCCCTGGTTCTCCCCCTCGGCCAGCCGGTTTTGCCACTTAAAAGCCATTGGAGCTCCCTCGAGATGACAACGACGGAAAGCTGATTACCAGCCGGGCTAAAGCGCGCGTGCCTCCGTTCGCCCACGAGCTGTCAGACGGACCGGACACAACTGTTCGGCTAACTTAGCCAAAACGAAGCCGCGTCGCGTTAAATTTGCGGTTTTAAGGTGGAAACGAGGGGGGAAATGGTCAATTTTAATGCCTTACGTTACCTCCGGGTGGTGGAGCGACCCCAGTAGAGCAGCTCGGTGAAGAGGTCTTGTGACTCGGATTTGCCCCGCCGCCGTCCCCTTCAGCCGAGGCTGCTTATGTCAACAGCAGCCCGAGCAAACTTAAACGCTCGGTGAAAAAAACCCTGCGTCACCCTCTGCGGTCAACCAGCAGGTTAGTCTCGAAGTGCCAGCACCAAACGACGCTAAAATGTACAACTCGAGAGTCCGAGTAAGACCAAAACTATAAAAACAACCATAAAAAATTCACCACAGAATGTACGTCTTTTTTTCCCCCTTCTCTTTAAACAGCAGTTGCTAAGCTAGCGTCAAGGTGGCTAACCTGAGGCCCAGCTTCCGCTTCGTGTGCAAATAAAGTCACGTAAGAAACGTTCAAATTTAGTCGTGTAACCTGACGTGTTTTTAATTTTCCTGTAGATTTAGTTTACTTTAATAGCAAAATTTTGCTCATTATTTCTTGACAGATGGGCTTTAAAAAAATAATCGTCGTCGACGTGTTCTTCAAACGCTTCCTTGTGGTGTTTTAGTTTGAAGCCAAAATGGATGAAGTTTCCGGCTTAACAGTCACTCATGAGTCCTCTTAACGTTTGCACCCGGATGTCAGTCCAAATAATCAAAGGCAGAGCCATCGCTGGTTCATATGGATCAGTGGAGCAGGCAGACTAATCGATTTAGACTTTATCGATTTTTGAACTTTTATAATTGATTTTTTTTTATGTTGTTGTAGAATGTGGCAAGTTACTAAGTACATCTTGTTTTTAAATGTTAAATCGATTGGATAATAAAATACAAAAATAAGATCTGAGTATGTGATAATTTTGGTAAAATATGAGTTCAGTGTGTTTTATAATCTCACCAACATTGCCAATGCAAATTGAGTGCATTATTTGAATATTCCACCCTTGTAGAAACAATGAATGCTGTGTACGTTTTTGTTACTGTCATTTAAAGACACCCGATGTTGGATTTTGTTATCTTGATATCATCATTCTCGCTGTTTCAATTACTTGTACAAAATAATGCTGACAAAAGCAAATTTAGTTATTTTTGTGTTTGTTTTGTTCACCATTTTTAAAGATATGAAAACAAATCCCCTGTAGGTCATTTATTAACCAAGCTAAAAAAGTTTTTACTTGGTGCCCCACATGTATAAACTAACCTTGGCTAATGGTTGACGTCGTTGCACCTTCTTTTTCTTTCTATGGATCAAGTCAAGTAGGAATAAACATCATCAGACTGGGAACAACCTATGACAGCTGCCTGTTGAGAAGATGCTTTGACACCATTTTGGACTTTGCGGAATTTACTCAAATCCACACCGTTCACTTCAAGGCTGAGAACATCTGCAAGATAATATATTTTCATTACTGTCACTGCCATGAATAACTTTGAGTTTGAATTATGGTAGAATGAATTACAACATAATCATATTTGTTGTGATAAATAAAGCACTTGCTACAGCTAAGGGGTGACACCTTGTGGGCACTTAGGGTTAGAAGAATATTTCAGTGTTTTTTCTTCTTTTAAAACCTAAAGACATTAATCTAATATCTCTCTCTACTTAATAAAGTGAAGCTATGAAAATTAAATCTGCTTATCTAACATTAACCCAAAATTCACTGGTGAGTGAGGATCCATCCATCCATCCATCCATCCATCCATCCATCCATCCATCCATCCACCCACAAATTTAAGCCCATCCCAGCTGTAATTGGGTGGGAGTCACCAGTCCACTACAGGAAAGACAGACAAATAACACACCCACCTCCTCGTCGAAACTCTCATTAACCTAACATACGTGTTTTTGGAACTCTGAGAGGAAGCCGCTGTTAGTTCAGGTATTGGTTTTGTTTTTATCTCAACACTCTTCTGTGCAGGGAACGACTCAGGTCACGCTTATATGACCGAGCGTGTGGCAAATAAACCTGTCGAATCCTGTACAATCCTCCCTTTTATTCATTATTTCGAAAGAGAAGCAGCCGTCTTTTACCGGCTTCAAGCAGTGTTTACACTTCAACCTGTAGATGAAGACGCGCTATTGTCCAGAATAACATTCATTCGCGGCCTCATGTGTCCCTGTGGAAAGATGTGAGATGACTGTGGACTGTAAAACATCTTTGCTGTTGAGAAATTGCTACGGGAATAAGAAATTTGTTAGGTCGTGGTGCTTTTCCCCCCAAAAATATGACATTTCGGGTGTTTTGCACGTCTTTCTAGTTTCAGTTGTATTTCTGTGGTTGCTTTGGCAACCAGCTGGAGAGGCTGCTCTGTTCAACATGATCCAACCCATAACTACAGAGAAGTAACACACACAGTCAAAGTTCATGTATTCATGGAAGCCTGAACTGGTCTTGAGGGTCCGTCTAGCTGTTTTTATCATCTTTGATTTGGACCTTGAACATTTTGGGATCATTGTGGTGATCTCTGACTGTATTTTCCCTTGTAATAGTGTGTTAAAAATATAGAGGTTTATTTAAGTATTCAGGAATGAGGAGTTGGCTCTGGGTTAACGATAGATCAGGTATTAAAATGGGGAAAACTAAACAGCAGCGTTTCAGATCATCTCTTTTTTTTTATCCACTTTACATCCAACTCCTGCCATGAACTTTGACCAAAATAAACCTTATTTGGATCAAGACTTTGAGGGATGGTGCGTTTTAATACATTTTTTGAGGATCTCCCTTTGGGTTTCCCTTGTATTCACCTTTTATATCCAGGAGAAAGGGAGACTAAATCAGGATTGATCTTGTTATTTGGGTGCTTTTCACAAGCCCCTCCACTGAAATCCAGCATTTCCCACAGACCCCTGCTGCTCAACTCTGTTGATTTTCTTCAGCCAGCGCGGCTCCATCCTCAAAATGTTTGAATGTCTGAGAGCCTCGGTATTAATGGTTACCGCCACGGCCTCTTCTCAGCGCGTCTCTTAAATAAAAACCATCGAGCTGAAGCCGGAGAGCCGCTGGACGACTCCCAGCGCCGCGCTCGTCATCTGTCAACCTCCATTTACCCCTCGGCCATGTTTGCTCAACCGCCCCACCGCAGTCAAACGCCGGGGAGGGCCTGCCTGTCGGCACCAGACGTTAAGAAGGCCCACAGGGGCATTAACCCCAACGGGAGGCATGAGGTTTGTTTAAATACTGTTATTATTATTTATGGTACTGTCTTCACACGAGTGTTTTTGCAGTTATGAAAAGCCTTAGGTTTTGGGAATAAATCTAAATGATACAAACGTGAACAGAAGACTCCAATATCCTCTTAAATCAACGCGTTTCCACGGCCGCCAGAAAGGGAACGTGTCTGAGAGGCTATCAGAATTTTACGGCTGCTGCTTGGCGCTCAGAAGGATGTGCACACAGAGAAGTGAGTAAAATCAAGTGAAGTTTTTAATAAACCAGCCGCTTCTAACCAGAACGCCCTCACTTTTTTTTTAAACAACTGAACAGTGAGAGGAAACATCATGGCAGGGAATCCAGAAACGGTTCGGGACTTTCTCTAGCTTCAGCAAACCCGAGTCTCAGTTTTTTTTTTGGTTTGTTATTGTTTTTTTAACCTAGGTTTACCCAAATGGGCAGCTCAGACTCCTTAAACCGGTCCTGTCAGAAGTGGAAGATAGAGCTCAGGGGACTTTGGCGAGGCCGCAAATCACAAGATGGCTGTAAATCAAAGTTTTGTGGAGGGGGGGTATGGTGCTGGGTAATAAACTAGACTACCAGGACTCTCCTCTTCCAGGAATTCGTCAAAGTCAAATTTGCATTAGCCTAAAGGCCTGAAAATGTTGGATTTAAAAAAAAAAAAAATTCTATGATGAACCAAACACCACACCAATTTTTTGCAAAGTTTCATTTCCAGGAACTTTCTTCTTGACTCCATCTTAAAAGAAAAAAAAAACCCATCAGCTGTTGTAACTCCCTGTTTTTATTTTAGAGGCAGTTTTAATGTAATGTTACATCATTGGCCAGTAGGGGGCAGCAATGCAGAGAAAGATAAAAAAGAGACTTTAGGGGGCCAGATTTACTAAACCTAGAAATATTGAGCTGTGAGGATTGGCAGAAACACATTTTTTCACTGATCTACAATATAAGACTCTTTTTCTGAAACTTCGTTCTGTTAAAAAAAGGGGGGGGGGGGGTGTGAGAGGGGTTAATGATAGTTTTTATCAATTTTTTATTTTGTCCCAAGTTTTCTCTCTGTTGTTTTTGCTCTATTTTATGTTCATATCAGTGAAATGTGTGTGTTTTTAAAGCCATTTGTCTTTTTTGTGTCTTTTGTGATTTGGTTTTGCCCCTCAGAGCCACCTGAGAGTTGTTCCCATCTTCTTCCTCGAGTCTAAAATGTAAAAGTGAATCATAACACTGGTTGGCTGAAGCGAGAGCCCCACCGAAAAAACACCCACCGTTTCTCTGGACTGATTCCCTGTCAGCATATACAGTAAACGTCGACTCTTCCAGGTCTTCTCGCTCATCTTTTACAACGAATTCCAGTCATTTCAAACATAGACAACACTATATACACACACTGTATACATTATAAAAACTAGTGTCCTCTGTACATAATGGTTGTTACATGACAATAAGTCAGTGGAATATCCAACTCCACAACAGGTTCAGCTTCATACATTACAGAATACACAAAAGGGGTGGTGACGTTATGCTAGGTAATACGGTTTTATGCGTCGCCGTGCTCGGAAAAAGC
>CAJRST010014446.1:10172547-10234060 GCA_907169785.1 Menidia menidia | reverse complement strand
AGGTGGGGGCGTGGCCTCTGACATCAGGTGTCCCTCCCGTTGGTTGTGGGGCGGGGCCAGCGGTCTGAAGGCCTTGCCGGACATCAGGGGGCTGGGCGGGGCGTCCTGCGGGGGCCGGCCGTGGGGGGGCGGGGGCTCCTGGGTCTGGGCCTGGCCGCGGCTGCAGCGCGGGCAGGCCTCGCCGGCGTCTGGCCGCTCCGGGGGCAGGCTGTAGGACCTCTGCCTGGACTCGTCCGGCGGGGGGGCGGCGGCGGCCGGAGGGGCGGAGGAGACGGAGAAGAGGAGGGCGTGGTGGGAGGCGCGGCGGCGGTGGAACTGCTCCCACTTGGGGGGCGGGGGTCTCGGGGGCGGCGGCGTCTTCCTCCTGGCCGGTCCCGGGACGGCGCCGCCCGCACCCTCGTCCGCCTCGCTCAGGGTCTGGCTGGCGGCCGCCGAAAGGGAGGGCGACCAGCGCTGACCGCTGTCGGAGCGGAGGTCGCTTTCGGACGCGGCTCTGCCCCGGAGGGAGAGCGGCGCCGGCGGGGGGGCCGGGGCGTGGCCGTTACGTCTGGGGTCCCACTGAGACGGGTGGCCGCCGCTCTGAGGGGGTCTGGACTCCCGCCTCCAACTGGAATAGTCCCTAATGCAGAGAAATAGTTCAGTTACAGACCTTACTTTCACCCGGGTGACCTGGGAGCATTTCACTTACTCTTTCCTACATATTCAAGCGAAAATAAACACGTAATTAGCAGATGGATGTTTCCTTTAAAACAGATGTTCCAAACACCGGCGAGGTTCAATTACAGAGAAAACTTCCTCTTTGACTTCCAGGCTCACCGAACCGTTTCCGTCACAGGTCAAATATGAGCTGTGGCCCTTTCTTTTCCTTTTTTTTAAACATTTTTATTTATTTTAAACGCTAGCATACATCCCACCACATATATCACGGCCACATTTTCAGCCGCTCGGCTCACTTAGATCTCATTAAAGTCGAATCCCGCCCGGGCGTGACCGGGGGGGTTTCCGCCCAGCGACGCACAATGGGGCCGACCCCGCCCCGGCGTGTCGGAGTGTGAGGGGAAAGGCAGCTGGGGTCTGGTGCGGCTCACCTCTCGGTCAGGCTGTACTTCCTGTTGAGCTTGCTCGTGTCCGGCAGCTGGCCGTGAAATGTCTGCGGAGAGATTTCACGTGGGTCAATAACTCCGGAGGAATGAAGGAGGGCTCCCACCTCCGCTCCTCCACCCTGTGACAGAGTTAATTGGGGTGGGGGTAATTGTTGCCGAATCGGGCCTCCCCGCAATTCCCCCTCTTCTCTTATCTGGATCTTTACCTGAGCTCAAATGTTTCCCAAAAAACATTTTTAAATCGTTTTACTTGTAAGAGTTGGTGTGCGTCCATGCAATGCTTCCTGAGCGTTTTTAAACAGATAACCCTGTCCAAGCTTATTTTGGTCTTTATCTCGCACATATGAATTCGTAAACAGACAAAATGCAGCATAATATGAAGTGTGACAATAGGAAATAACCTGAATTAAAGCAACACATGTTCACCTGACTTGTATCAGATGTTTGGATTTTAGTCTTAATTGTTTTAGAACTAGGAAGTATCAGTTGGACAACTGTTTTGATGGACTCTTACAGGTAAAAATTTTTTAATAATCGTGTTTTTTTTATCATCTGGCTTTAAGACATCTGTGGATAAAAGTGAAAAAAAAAGCAAACAATTCACCCAATGAGAGTCTTCTTTGTTGTATTTTTTTGTTTGATGTCTCGCCAAAAGCTCTGGCCTGCAGACGGTCCAGCGCCCGGGCTCTCCTACGGCCGCGGTAACCGATGCGGCATGTGGCTCAACGCCGTCTGGCTAAAACACACCAGGGATGGGAGAGCTTACTGTTCTGGGCTCTGGACACACCTTTTAGGGGCTGGTGGTGGGTTTCCGGATGAGCCGGTTACCAGGCCTACAGGCGCTAACGCACTCGGCCCTTGAAAGCTCGAGTCATTAAAGCGCTGCTCAACAAATGAATTGCTCTCGTTAAATAGAGGCGCTCTGGACGGGCGTAAGACCCCCACAGAGGGGGGATACACACACGCACACATATTCCTTGAGGAGAGATATTTTTCGGCTGTCTGCGATGCAAACCTAAACATCCAGATCATGTTTTTGTTGGCACGGCTGGAAGCCAGTTTTAGCATATTTGGCCGTCTCCGACTGTCAACACGGCAGTGGATCCATGAAATATTAAGTGATGCGCTCTGTGCCCTTAGCCCTGAAACCCCCCCCCAGACATTTTAGACGTCTTTTGGCTATTGCTGATCAGTCCGTGGATGGGATTGACTTTTGTTTACTGGAGTAAGGCCATCGTTTTTGAAATACTGATACGACCATGACTTTGCAAGGAAAGGAAATGGAGTAAAGAAATTGCTTCTCTCAACCCCAAATATGTGGAACTACAGCATAAAAGGTACAATAGTTAGCCTACTGGTAAATATGCAATTACCTGAGAAATCATTGAACATTCTATCAATCACATGAGTTATTTCATGTTATTGTTGGACAGAGTCATGTAGAGATCCCCTTAGGAAATCACCTACGAGGGGAACTTTTACCTGGTAGGATGGGGGGGGACAAAAAAAGCTATGTTCTCATTGATTTATGTAAACAATCACTCCTGATTGTTTACATACAAGTTCATTATATACCCAAATAGTAGGTAAGACCATCACTTAACTATAGCAAATAGTTTTTATAGCAAATCAAAGCTAAAGGTGGACCAGCTAAATCTTATCTTTATTTGACATGCTGAGCAAATTATGTTTGTTCCAATGTAAAAACAATGAGAGACACATATCTACTTATGTTTTACGGAATCAACATCTGATGATATGACAGAAATCCTGGATTTTCTTGTTCGCGCTCTACAGCGCGCTGAACCCAAGCTGCATTCCATTTGCATCAGAAGTCCCAACCAGGACGGAAATCACAATTTTTTATTTGACAAATGGGTTCATTTTCACCATTTTGTTCTTTTTGAAAAATAGTCCTAATTTACTCTGTGTAATTTGTTATTTGAATGAGGAAAAGATTCTGGCAGTCTGTGTGTTTTAAATTCATATTTATGAATATAACAGTTTTCGACTGATCAACGTTCATTCATTTGACCGCCAAAATTTCGGTCCCATCTGCTATCGAGTTGGACAGCCCTGCTTTTTTAAAAGACCTATTTCATGACTAAGCAATGGCATTGAGTAACAGACCATAGAACAATTACCGAAGCCACTAACGTTTCTACTATTTCATACTCAGATTAACCCTCGCAATAAAGAACAAAACAAATCCCCATCCTCATTTTCTAACCCCTTCATTCCTTATTCCATTTGCTATGGCTCTGTGCGATTGTGTGTTTATACATTCCAGGTGGAGGTATGTTGACGCGCTCTCGTAACTGCAGAAGCACACGCTCGGCACATCTGTTGCCATTCAGAAATACTGGCCGCTGTCAGCAGCTGATTTTCAACACACGAGGTTATCGCGGTGGCATCAGAGAGGCGGCCTTTGATTTGAAAAAGGTCCTGCTATGCGAGGGTCCAGAGTTCAGGGCTCCCCGAAAGCCTCAGCGTGGCGAAGTCACCCGAAAACAACCAAACTTTGTCGGCTCGGGGGCCAAATGCTTGCTAACCTTAATGTGGGTCTGGTCCAAAACAACTGTCACTTTGCATTACTCGTTGTCAAACGATAAGGGTACAAAAAAAAGGTTGAAGTTCACACGACTGGTAAAAGTTCAGCTGAGGTGCCGCTCGCCCTCTTTAATCACTTTGTGGTGCTGTTGAAACCCAACACTGCTATTATCGCTAACGCGACCCAGCGCCGCACTGGCCAAATCTCCCTAAATTCCACGAACTATTAAAACGATACAGTGAATTTTCAACGCGAATCTCAGGCTTTTCACCGCATGTAGGACGTGAGGTTGGACTTCAAACCGGCCGTCAAACCACACAGCACTTGGACGCAGTGGTGACTTAGTTTCGACATCCAAGTGTGGCTACTCGATCTCTTGTAGGTGCTGGTTGACGAAACGCAGTCAGCGTTTGGTCTTCGGTGGTCATTTCGGTTCGCTCCAAAACCACAACCTGACTTCAGCCAACAGGGAAACTTATCTCTCTGTGTCATGGCTTCAACAGTGCTGGGGCATGGGCCTACTAAAGAAAACCTGCTCTGAAGTGGGTAAAGCTGGCAAACCGACTAATAGATTCACTAGAGCTAAACAGAAGAGACTCCTTGGTCTAAACTTATATATAAACTTCCCAAAATGAAGGCAATTTATGTTTTGATTGTAAGCCAATGCCACAGGTCAAGAGTTACAAGTAATACAATTTAATTGCGTGAAGTTCAAGGACCTAAAGACTGAACGGGTTGGTTGCTTTGTGGAGAAAACTATTGTCTTATTGCGTAAAGATTCAAAATCGGACCCGTGACAGGAGCCCTGTGCTCAGGGTACTCTTACCTCTGTTGGTGTGTAGCTTCTTGTTGTGTATCCCTGGTGCAGAGGTTGTTGGTTGTCTTCCAGCTGGAATGAAGGACTGACTGGGTAGAAAGCCGACCTGGGGACTTGATTCTGGATCTGACTGTAGAGCGGCACTGGAGGCTTGGTCTGGAAGTTGTCGCCATGTTGGAGGCCTTGATTTCTTTCCTTGATCCCAAAACACTCCTGATAGCAGATGAGCTGCAAATCTTCCTGCTTTTCCTTCTCTCTTTGTCTGTGAAGATCTGTTTCTCTTTCCTTTCTGAGACATTCCTGCCTTCTGACTCTCTCTATATCCCTTTCTCTTTCGAGCTCTTTCTCTCTCTCCCTCTCCCACTGTCTCACCCTCTCTTCACGTTCCCTTTCTCGTTGCATCTCCCTCAGCCTCTCTCTTTCAGATTCCCTCTCTTTTCTTTCCATTTCCTGCTTCATCTCCTCTCTTGACCACTCTTCCCTCTCCTCCCCTTCCCGGGCCCGTTCTCTCTCTTTCTCTTGCCGCCTTTCCCTGATGGTGCTCACAGACTGCCTTCTTGCCTCTACAGTGTTTGGAAGTTGGACATTTACTTGCTGCAGTCCGCCCTGGTAAGAGTATCTCCTATGGTTTGGATGCGGGACGAGCTCTCGGGCCTGCTGCTCTGGATGGCATGCACCTTTTTTCTGCCTGTAGCCTCCCACGTTCGAAACATTCGAAACGGACGAGGCTTTGCAGGTCTGTTCGAAAAACTTCATTCTGTCAGCAAATGGAAGGAGATCCGACTCCTCCATCCGAGAACACGAAGAGGAGCGACTGTAGGATGAGGTGGAGGAGGTGAAGGCGCAAACTCCGTGACGCGACCCGGTGACCCCTAGAGCTCTCTCACCCTGGACTCCCCCCCGCCGGTCTGCATCTGGCTCGGGCTGGAGTTTATGCTCGGGGGTCCAACGCCAGCGGCGGGCCTTGCCAGCAGGTACCACCTCCTCCACAACTCTGATTCCAACACCGAAACTGGGGACACCCGGGTCCACTATTTGAACAGACCTGGATCTGGTGTTCTGAGAGCAGTTCGTGGACTGGGTCTGCAAGACGTCACAGTTTGACGCCTTTACTTCTGCTGAGGACTGAGAGTCTCGAGGGATCACGGATGAGGCCGACGCAACGTTAGCACCTTTCTTCTGGAGGGACGGGTCGGGCTCCTCTTCGCAGAAGTCCGAACCTTCCTCCTCCTGGACCGTTTCCCCGCTGCACAGGAGCCCTCCGGGGCCACGGCTGAAGCTGGGCTGAAGCTGGGCTTTTTTCCGCTGAATCTCATTGCGGAGGTTGGTAGCAAACCGCTCGCTACGCCGCCGGTTCCTTCTGTGGCTCTTGGCCGAGTCGGACTTCTTTTTGCTCTCCTGTTCTTGTGCGCCATTCTCCTTTCTACCACCACCTTTACCTCTGTCCAATGCAGTCTTCTCCTCTAGTAAAGTATCCACACTAGCAGCGGCACTAAGAGGCTGAAAATCGCTCTCTACAACTTGGTCGGAGCTTAACCTTTCCTGAGTTGATCCTGTGGGTTCACCAGGTACGCTGACAGAGCGACCCCAAGAGATGTGATGATTAACTGGCGTATAAGATCTGCCATTTATACCCATCCCTTCCAGCCTTTCACCGGAATCTCCCTCCTCACCATCCCCTTCCAAGAACACAGATCCTGGAGTTGAGCACCGGCTACCTCCCCATTTACCAGAAGCGGGATGCTGGCTGTGCAAAGCTTCTTGGACCTCTGCTGTAAGGTGGAGAGATGAAGAATGGGAACACTGGCTACTCGTGGAAGAGGAAGAGCGATCAGAAGGCTCAAAGGAAGAGTTGTTATTGTTGAACTGCAGTAGCTGAAGCTGTGTTGCAAGAAGCTTCTCAGGGGCAGTGAGTCGATGCAGTACTGTGGGGGAATGCTTGTTCTGGGAATGCGCGGTATGGGATTGTCCTGGAACTTCAACGGAGGACTCATCAGATAAGGAATCAGGACAAACGCTGATGGAGTCATTGAGGACAGCCACATTCTCCCCGGCGGATTCTGAATTGTAGTCTTTGCTCACACCGCTATCATATCTGACAAATTCTTCAGTCTGTCTGTCTATAAAGTGGGAGTCGCCCGTTTCAATTTCGAAATTCTCCATCTGGTACGCCTTTTCGGGAGCCGGACAGCCATTTTGAATTCCGGGCTCAACATTCAGACAGGGTTTGTTTTCCTCAGACTGAGACACCCCAGAGTTTTCAATTGGAGCAGATGTACAACGTTTGCTGGCAGAATTAGGGCGACTTCGGGTCGCCCTGAAACTGTCCTTCCTTGTTGGGGGCTGCGGGGGGTTGATCTTCTTCTTCTCCTCTCCGGAATGTCCATTTCTTACAATCTCAAAGCCTCCCCCCGTCCTTTCCTGCTCGTAACAGCAGGACGAGGGCCTTTCTTTCACCACCGTGGGCCTTGGTCTTGACCTTGTCAGCGATCTGGACTTAAAGTCAACCATTTGCAACTCATCCAAGACTTCACCAGATGACTTCTGCTGCACCGATGCTTCACCTGGGTAGCTTTTGCAGGCCGGCACAAAGCTCTGGAGAAGGTTATCCATGGAGCAGGCTTCACCAGGCCTTAGCGCCACCGTCGTGTAGTCAGACGTGTTTGAGCTGGCGGAGAAGGAGCTGTACGCTGAGTCTCGTTTGTTGTTGAAGAGGGCAGGGTCGACAGGGGAATTGTGGGAGTCCTGGTAGGGCTGTGTACTGGGTGTTGGCGCATCCAGGCTCTCCATGGAGCCCAGGGAGCTGCTTCGGTCAGTGGAGGAGTAAGGTCTAGGCAGCTGAGCCCACTGCATGGACAAGTCACTGCGAAGAGACAGAGACAAAGATGCTCATATTAGAACAAAACTACAGAACAAGAACCCATTAATTCATCAGTAAAAAAAAAAGAAAACTTATGATGGTTCTTTCTTGAACAGTGTTATGTCTTCATGATTGAAGAAAAAAAACATCAGCAACCCCCACCCCCCCAAAGTCTTCTTCTAAAATTAAAATCTCTAGAGTTTCTTCTTTGGGATGTAAAATTTCAACAGCACAGTCGGGGAATCTGCTTTCTATTAGCGCTAAGCCAAAGATCCACTGTGGGCCCATATGTTTTTGAAGCCCCTCAGAGGAAGCCTCTTTAGGCTGAGAGGGATTTCCTCCTCATCAACTCTCGCTGCCCGAAGTCAAAATCTTGAAGTCATCTCTTGATTCAACTCATCCTCCCTTTACCTGTCATTTCTGTCTTTTTTTTTAAACCTTTAGATTCTTTCTGTCTTATCCCCGTCACAATAAATGGAGGATTTCCTGTACGGAATAGTAAGTTGGTTAAGTCTTTAATCTATTACATAGCAAAAATGACAGAGGAACCTTTTTTTTCAATGTTTTTCTTTCTGAAAAAATCCTTTAGTGTTATTAAAGCCAATGGTGAATAATGAATTTAACTTGCACGTCTTCTATTCTGCCCAAACTAAAGTAACTTCTCTTACAATCTTAATTAAGATAAATACTCCTGAAAGGTCGTCCTGGCAAATCAAATGAACTGGCTCTGTAATAACATAAGTTAGGCTGGCCAGAGCAAAATTACTCTGTGCAGATCCTAAGGTACGAATGGCGCCACTTAATTGGTGGCAGGACAATGGTTTACGTCTGGCCTCTGAAACTCAACGTTTTCTACCACCGTCCATCTCAAATTTAGCACCGTTGGTGCGATAAAGTCTGCCAATTAAACTTATCTCAAACTAACCTGGCCACATTAATAAAATATCAAATCTGACTGACAGCGCACTGCTGAATCTGCTTCCATTTGCCCAATGGGGAGAAACAGATGATGTGATCTGACCTCAGTGTGATGTATGCCATGACCATCAAGTATCAAACAGAGCTCGATGGGCCGTACTCTCTGCTACCCCTACACAAACTATTCCATGCAAATCCAACTGGTGGGATCTGTAACGTTATTCTCTTCAGTGGTCCTTTCATTTCTTTTCTTTCTTTTTTTTCAAATTCAACCGCTGATCATTGCAAATAAAATGAAGTAAGGACTTCCAAACTAGCTCGCTTTCTTGACGAATGACAGGGAGCACAAGGAGAGCCAAAAGAATTGGGTTACAAAATGACATTTGACACATATTGGCTCCAAGTGCTGATGCATTGGGGTGGAAGCACGTAGTGTTCTTGTGCTTGGTTCAAATCCAACCTGTAAAGCCCCCCACAAAATCTGGAGGCATTTTATTCGGGTATTTCTTTTTCCAATAAAAGAGGAATGAGTGGTCACTCACCCTTTGTATTTCTGTGGTGTCTTATTCAAACAATAGGGAAAGTTTCCAGGGAGACGGTGGAGGAGCAACAGCAGAGTGAAATTTCTAACAAGCTTTGATCTTAAGCCGGGGCAGACAAGTGAGCAGCAGTCCACCTCGTGGCCGTTTCTGTGGTATTTGTGGTTTGACAGTTCAGGCTTTAAAAATATAAAAATTGATGGGTTTTGTTCCCATTGTAAGACAATCCCCCTCGTTTAACTTCCATCAAAACACTGACTTGTTTTTCTGCAAGCACTTCGGTGACCTCAGCATTCTGAAGCAGTCTCGTAAATATATGAGAGTATAAGACCTGCTCCGGTTTGTTTCGATGTTGTTGGTACTTTGGTACTTTAGCTTTGACCTTTGAGAAACAAAACTAAAGCTCTGATGGAGTGAGAGTATCGTGAACAACTGTGATGATTCTCCAATGTGGCCCTGCGCTGGGTTTTAGACCCTTGATTCGAGACTTCTGTTTCATGTTTGGCACTTGTTTGGTCCTCTTTTTGATAAAAGCCTGCCACTGTGGCTCAATCCAAGCAAAGTTTTCTGAGAGAAGACTGACAAGATTGAGACAAGCAAGAATATCTTGTGGAGCTGTCTTTTGTAATAATTGTACAGCTTCTAATTGACACTTGGCTCAATTAATCTTTGCTCTATTAAACTCCATGATGCACAGGGATTCCAATGGGGCCAGCCAGTAACACATCTAGACACTAACCAGAGTTCTTAGGGTGTAACAAAACGTACAGGTGATCGCATTTGGGTGTTACTTTTTTATTTATTTCTGAATTAGAAATACAGGATGAGTAAAAAAAAATCTTATTATTTGAGAGAAAACTGTGGGAAAAAAGTACATATCATGCCTCATCTTGAAAGCTATCATATCTGATCAAGGGCAAGTTTTTCCAAGGGGAGGGTGGTCATGCTGTATACAAAAAAAGACCAGAAATTGATTGCAATCCGTCAGATTTGCAATATTCTCTTGTAGTTCACAGTAACCACCGGGAACGTTGCCTGTGATGCACAGCGATTTGACGTGTTCAGCACCAGGGACAGCACATTAAAAACATAGACTAGCGGAATAGCCTACAGGCAACGATTCCAGTTGTTGCTGCAACTTTCTGTGCAATATATATGTTGCAACCCTTTCTGAGACAACTCTGTTGTCTTTACAGCAGGTGTGGCTACTCACTGGCTCCTTAATAGGACATTGCGGGTTTAAAACAACATAGGATGTGGTCCTGATGAGTGGGGGGAAAAAAACGGCTCACTATCTGCATGAGAAACTGCTCTTTGGAGGAAGTGAGCAATGAATAAGTTAGAGGAGGCGTCCGCGGAGTTTTGACCTGGCTGACAAAAGAGAGAGGAAAGGGGGAAATAAGACGGGAGCTGGATAGGAAATGACAGTCACTCTTGCCCAATAATTCGACAATCGGGAACATGTGAGGCCTGACGCACGCGCGCCATCCACCGAGGCGAGGTTTGGGAGGACTGGAATCCGGCGCGCACCCACACATGTCCGTCAGCTGACTGCTACTGGGAGAGACCAGAAACTAATTCCCCTTTCGCTCCGATGTTGTGTCGGTGGTTTCGTGAAAACGAGCGGACGGTACAAAATGTCCCCTCTCCTTCACACAAACTCCAGTTTACTGAATGTCTTCCTCTCTTTGTCCACATGTTCTAGGAGTCACATGCCATTGTCCTGAGTTATGCCGGGAGCTGCCTCCTCATCAGATGTGCGTGCGTGTGTGTGTGTGTGTGTGTGTGTAACGAGATCGGGCGGGAGCAACTGTGGGAATAAGACACCCACACTCACACACAACACACACCACACATAGCGATATAATCCTCGTGGGACTATAAAATCTAACAGTGGCACATTATATCAGCGATCCTTATCAAAAGGATACCGCAGGCCTGACAAACAAGGACGCAGCGGCTATTTTTATTGTGAGTCAATACACAGACGGCGGAGGACTTCCTCTTAAAGGTTTCGACGTGACTTTGGTGAGATCATAGAGCGGCACAGAGGCAGGGCACACGCTGTCGTCCGGCTGAACCCAGCCGACCCGCAAATCTGTCCCTTTTGTGTCAGCGTGGCAGAAACACTGTCGCCACATTGTGAGCTCAAGCTACCGTGCGCATCAATCCACAGATAATAGGAAGTTATCTCTCGGGGAGAAATACCAGGCATTCCTTAGTAGTAGCCGAGCTGATTCTTTCTGTTGTCTGGGGGAAAATTAAATTCTATCTGACGTCTGGTCGAAGAAGCATTTTTGATAATGTGGCGATGAGCTAAAGTCTCTTTCCGCTGCCTGTCCTCCCCATTTCCCAGCCCTAAGATTTGCTTCTTGAAAGCCACCCTTCGATGAAGACAGTTTCTGATGGGGCTTTAGAGGACAGCGGATGGATCTACTCAAGGTCCAGATGGATTTCACAGGTCTTTCTTGATTTTTTCCCGCTGTTTTAAGAACATCGCTTTCATGTACTGTACATCTGTGGTGGATGTTTTTTTTGGGTTCAACACTAGTGCAAATTTAGGTCCAAATTTCATCTCACAACTGAAAAGAAAATATTACTTTTGCACTGTCAAACTGCTATCTTTAGTCTATTTTTCAAAAGATGCAGCTAAAGAAATGGGAACAGGTGCATAAAAAAAAAGAAGTCGTAGGTAAGTTTTTAAGTGGCCTAAAAAACGAAAAGTGCACTCCTCTGAATGGCTCCGGGTAAAATGACCGGACTAAAAATTTGAGGATAATCAACCCACGTCAAAATAATAACTGAAAGACTGACATCTGGAGACCCATTGGTTGGGATCTCTCAAATATTACACTGTCTTGGAGGTAAATTACAAATAAAATAGGGATGGCTCAAGACCTTTACGGAGTGTAGCATCCAGCATGTTGGCTGATGTTTCCTGAACTGCTGACTTAATGAAAATGTTCCTCTTGTGCTACTGTGTTTATGTCACATGGAAACTTGGACGACTTAGTGGGCATGCTTCATCTTTTTGCCATTTCTCCGCTGATCATTCATGGCTTTGGAACGTTTAAACAGAAGCCAAAATTAGATCAATGCGTTTCCTGTGTGGGCCGTGTGTGTTGACATTAAAAACAGTGATGTCACCGGCTTCCTGCCGATTGTGGACTTTTGGGGGCACGGCCAGTCACACGGAGTAAAAATTTCCTGGCTCTGACCTGCGGCCTTAATCCTACGCGGCAGTTCACAGGATCTCAAACTGGCAGGATGACTCGCTCTCAGAGCCTATATGCGAAAATGGCACAACTTTGTCAGCTGAGATTAGAAAGCCACAGAGAGGCGGAGAAGGGATTTTTCACATGTGGAGCGAGTTCAGACGACGAAACACAGGCAAAACCCTAATTCTTTGGAACCTTCACTATGTATTTGGCACTGATTTTTGTTGTTTTGTGAAGCAAGGAAAACTTTTTCAAATACTCTTAAAGGAACAGACACATGCACAGTGGCAACAAATCCCATTTCATTTTTTGTTATTGAATGCCTACAAATGACGTCACTTTAGAGACAAAACACAAAAAGTACATCAACCATAAGGAAAAAGCTGCATATGGTAATGTCCTAACAGTTTTTGTATACTTTATCCCTCTTGCTTTATAAGCAGTCAAACTGACCAGGACGGCAAAGAGGATGTACGACACGGGAGGCCCATCGAAGGTTGGACTCCATGCACGCTTTAGTAAAGATTTCATTTATCTATACAGTTTTATCAATGGTTTTGTTTGGCAAAATCAGAATTTTTACCATGTGTTATATTTTAACACAGGGACATCTAAATGTTGCTAAATCAATAAATTCACAGTTATTCTGTACTTATGTACATTTTTATTCGAGTAACTTCTTGTACGACTACTTTTTACTTTAACTTGAATAATAATAGCCTAAACTAACAACAGTCTTATTTGACTAAAATGCTTGGCAGCTCTACACATCTTTGCTTTTGAAACATGAGCCCTTATGAGAGGAATCTTGTGTCTGACTTCACTGTTCATTTTCGGTTCCTCTGGTCCTACCTGGGGAAGAACCTCCTCCACCCACCCTGCCTCCTACCGGTTAATGGCAGACCTAGACAGGCCTCAGCTTCGCAGCATCACATTACACCAAACAAGGCCTGACAGACACGTTTAAACACAGTTTGTTTGCAAGTTGTCTCACCTGCTGTCGGTTGTGTGCCAGGGGAGTGCGTACGGGCCGGGGTGGAGCTGCATCGCAGAGGGGAGTGGAGGTGGAGGAGGTGGAGGAGGAGGAGGAGGGGGGAGTGGAGGGGAGTCCCCGGACGGGAGGTAGGGTGGCAGAGGCGGAGGGGATGGAGGCGGGGGGAGGGGGAGGAGGGGCAGCTCCGATAACTTTGCCAGGTGCCAGGAGTGAGGCCGGATGAGAGGAACGCTGCGCCTGTGGGGGGGAGGAGAGGGGGGAGACTCGGGTGAGGACACACGGCAACAGCTCAAGCCTCCGACCGAATAAAAACGCGGCCCGAAAAGCAGCGGGCGGGACGGTGGCCAACCCAAACGCGGTGAAAAAAAAGCGGCTTCCTTACAAGTTGTTTGGACTATTACCGCACGGCCATTAAAAGCTCATCCGACGTGCACCGCGGGCTTCTCTGGCCTGATCTAAGGGCGAAACATTCCAACGTCTCCCAAGATATTCTCCCCTTCCCTTACGCGTACTTCCGAGCCGACGTGCCGGCCAGATTGAGCCGGGACCCCCCGCGGACCGGAGTGTGAATGTGAGATGGAAAAACAAAGAACAGAGAGAAGGGAAAAAAGCAGAGAGAAAAAAAAAGGACCAGACGGATTAGAAATGTTACATGCTTGAGGTCCGAATGAACCTTTCTGACAGTAATCTTATCTTGTTTTAGACTGACGCACGGCAGGGAATGCTGCTGCTGGATGGAAGTCCCTCAGAGGAACCAGAGGCTGCCCCCAGCTGCTGGGGGGGGAGGGATTTATGTCAGAAACATGAGGGCTGCGTAGAAATCCCAGTGCTGACTGCACCAAAATAAGTTGGAACGCGATCACATTCAAGAATTAATTAAGGAAACGATTCGAGATTACAAAAACAAAACAAACTGAACCTCAGAACAACGGATCTTTGTCAAGATCTCGATGATTGTTTTCAATCCTAAAGTGACTCGGGTTTTGCTTTTATGGCCTAAAATTTGACTTACCAATCTAAGTGAAAACAACATGAACGTTAACTTGGGTTTTACTCAACTGAGATGAAGTTGAACTTGACACCGTCTTAAATTGACTCGAGCATTATTAAGAACCCCGACCCTGTTTTGAAAGTCCAGATTCAAATATTTATTGGTTAATCTGAGCCTTGGACCCGTTTAACGGAGATCTAACGATACATAGCTGATTTGTCAGACTTACTTTGATCTAATCTCATTTCACATGGCCTGGCCCTATCTTGACTCCACTCATTTGAGAGTTCTCATTAGACCAAGGACTTGAATTTGATCCAATTGTGAACATCGCATCTTTATCAAGAGTTGTGACAGCTATTCCTTATCTTGATTGTCTTAATATCCATCTTGAACATGATAGATTGTGACTTCTCAGGGTTCCCAGATCCATTTGAACTTGTCTTTGTTAATGTAAGACAAGGCAGGGCTTGTGCTTCTTGCACCGAGTTTGTCTTGACGAATCCCCTCTCGAGTTATCGACTCGAGACAAGTCTGAACTGGCTGTAAACACGCCCGGTTGTTCCCACTTGACCAACGCTCGGACACGACCAAATAAACTACAATTTGCTCGGCAAAACCCAGAAAAAAAAAAAAAAAAACAGTTGGATGACCCCAAGGTTTCATTCCCAACGACAGCTTAAACTGGAGGCTATTAAGTTCTCAAAACTGAAGAGTACCAAATTGTAAAACGACACTATTCTGGGTACCTAAGTAGAAACATTTGGAGGTACAATTTTGAAAGAAGAATGCGGATCCTGGCAGCACAAGGGAGAGGAAAGGGCCATTTCTCAGTATTATTGTTTATGATAAAGCAGGAGCGGGAGACCCATTTCCAAAATAAACACCAAAGTTTCCTGGTTCTGGCTCCTTAAGAAGGATTTCTATCTTAGCCCACTGATTGTTCAACTTCGCTGACAATGTCCCTGAATTATCCCCTGAGAAAGTTTATGTAAAGCCAGCGTATGAGTGTCTATGATTGTGTGTGTGTGTGTGTGTGTGTGTCTGGATGTGTGTGGGAACCATCCAATTTCAACCAGACAAAATACCATTACTGAACATACCACAAACATTAAAAGACCCCTTCAACGCCCCCTCCCGTTTCCCAAAGTTAAACGCTCAAAGATTGATGACTAGGGAAATAAAACATAAAAAATGATCAAAATACCGCATGATAAAGGAAGAAAAAAAAGTTGACTGTCTTTTAGTTGCTGTCTTTTAGCAGAGGAGGAAGCTCGAGTTCCTCAAAACCGCATAAAGTCATTTTTGCTTTTCCAAAATTCCTGGGCGCCTGGGCAGGGGTCACTGATTATGCATCCCGCAAATGAGAGGATTTACAGTCGTAAGAAAGCAGTTTTAAAGAGGGGGGCCGGGGGTGAGAAATGATAGAAGATAATGTAATATATCAGGTTGAAAAGCATCAGTAAATATGGTCGTTTTAGTGGTTGACTAACAGGTTTTAGCAAAGGAATGCGTAGGAAAAGCTTGACAGATACAATTTATCCCTCCCAGCATGCCGGGCTTGTTAAAGACGTCAGGATATTCTTGGAACCACAAAAACTGAAATGCTCAGCCAATTAAAGGCCGTTCTTTACTCGTGGCAAACACATATTGGACAATGTGTTACGGTTTAAATCTAGATTGCTTTAGACACAGTCACAAATATTTTCTCACAAGTCTGACTTGGAGATTTTGACCGAGTGGACCGTGTTTGGGTTCAGTTGGATGTGTGGACGACTATTAAATGTGTCATAATAACACACTCGCTTTTTGTTTTGAGTTGGTCATCTACTGTCTTTTTGACCCTGGATGCTGCACAGTGACCCAGCCGGACGGCCATCGCACACAGTCCGAAGAACTTGTCCTTCCCTTGTTCTTCTGACACTGTAACCTACTTGGCGACCCGTCGCTGCCAGAAACAACAAGTAAAGTGGAATCACATGAATCGGGGCTTTTTCAAAGAATCCGCCGGCTTCTGGCCGACAAGAGCCGGCCTTTCGACGCGGACCCTGGACGTCGCGCCTCCAGTTGGTGCCTCTCTCCGCGGCGGACCGGGAAATTCGATAAAGTCCAGCAAGATGCGGGAGGGTTTTTCTATTTATAAACGTGCTCCGGGAATGTTGCGTGGAGGCGGAGCGTGGTCAAATTGAGAAACTGATGCACGTTATTAATGAGGGGGGAAAATGTCAAACGACAGAAGAACAGAGGTGGCCGGAGCGCGGACGCTGATTTGAAAAGGACGCCTGTGAAAGGCTCGGCTGGAATCTCCCGCTTAATGGTCAGAAATGGCAACAGCTGACCGATACCGCAAAGGTCACCGCGCATAATCGGAGTCACACACACACTACACACACTACACACCCCCGACAGAGCGTAGAACAAAACGGCAGACAGAGAGACAGCTTTGGTCTCTTAGCTGCCCGGCATACTAGGGACATTCAAAAGGATGGGTTATGTTCATTGGTTGAGAGGGCAGTTCAGAAAAAGGGACGAAAGTTTGAAATTCCCCAAGACAAGGAGTCTGAAAGACGTGGAGCTTTTCTGCCTACCTGCCTCCGCAATCTGACACATCCACTCTCAGACGGATCCGGAATCTGAGAGCAGCATCCCCGGCCCAGAGTTCAAGTTCAAACGGCCGGCTGGACTTCTCAGGAAGTCTTCAATCACGCTCCGACGGCAAAAAAGAAAAAAAAAATCCCAGCTGGAATTGTCTCTCTCAAAGTCTCTGGGTATACTGGACAGCTTGTAAAATCAAACTCTCATCCTGAGGGCGGCCTGGTCTAGTTGCGAAGGTGTGACAAGCCCGAGTCCATGTGAGGGATAAAGTAGGTGGCAGGTTCCCACCGAGAGGGAAAAACAAACCCAGGAGCCTCACATCCCTGCTCCCTCCTTTTCCCTCTCTTCCTCCTCCTTTACTCCTCCTGCTGGAAGACAAAACATGCCTATGTCTCCCTCCTGCTCGCTGCATTTCTCCCCCCCTCCCCTCTCCTCGCCTTCTCTCTCTCTCTCCCTCTCTCTCTCTCTCTCTCTCTCTCTCTCTCCCTCCGCCACCTCCTCTGCAGGATGTGTGAGCCGGTCGAGAGAGGAAGTATTGTGGAGGGCAGATAAAGCTGTGGAAAGCTGCTAAAATAATACCAAGAGTTCCACACTGTTATTGTTTGACGAGGGGGGGGGGGGGGGGTGTGAAGGTACTTCCTCCTTGTATATGTGTGTGAGTGAGTGTGTTAGCGTGCACGTGTGTTTGCAGAGAATGAAAAAGTGATCGAAAAAGAGTAAAGAAAGCAGAGACTGCTGGACGGACGGACGGACGGGGATGGGGTGGCTTGTGGGGGGGGGGCTTTTTCAGCTTGGCAGAGAAAAACAAGACGTGGTGAGAGATTTGGAATTGAAGAGAGGATGGGAGGTCTGCACACGAGCCTGTCGAATAATCGCAGACACACACAATGGCCGAGGGGTGACGGGCCAACGGGAGAATGTTTAATCGGCGTCCTTATCGCCCAGATAAAATTCTGTTAACACGGAGCTGTGTTACGGGGGGACGCAGTGACAGAAGTATGGCTTTGGCTGAGCGACTAATAAGCCACATTCCCCGGCCTGCAATGAAAACTTTAGATCGGGGGGAGCTTTACATCAATCCAGCTAAATCCCTGGGAAGTTACAGACACTCTACAGCCACATTTACACATTTAAATTGCTCGCACATCCCATGTCAGAGGCACCCCTTTATACATACGGAGACTTAAACCCTAAGATGAGGGTGATATTGGGCTAAGAAAAGAGAAAAAACAACTCAAAGTTGAAAAAGAAAAAGTGTTTTCATTGAACAGCCACTGCGCAGCCACTTCCAGATTACTGAAAGTAAAACAGAACCATGAAAAATGGAGAAAAAACAGAAGAAAAAGGAAATGAATCCAGCTAAATCCCTGGGTAGTAATGGAAATTCGATTGCTACATTTAAACATTTAAATCGCCCGCTTCTCTTTTGGCACCTCCCATGTTAGAGGCAGATAGAAAAAAGTTTTTCAGTGAACAAAAAAAAAAAAAGAAAAAAAGAAAAAAGCTAAGAATGCAGAAGTGGTGTGCAGCCGTAACTGGAAGTAATCATTTTCCGAGAGGCGCTATCAGCCTCCCACATCATTGCGGAGGGATTTTTGGGCCCTCCTGTATTCCCACCCAACGCATCGATCGCTTTGAGGTCTCCAAACCACTTTAGGATATATAGGGGGGATATCCCTTTTTTTCCCTTTTTTCCCACAGCATTCCGTCCCGGTCCCGCACCGTGACCAGAGCTGAACCCTGCCGACGCGCCACGGTGCGAGCGACGGATGATAACGGCGTTAAAGTTTAACCAGCCACACAACGGCACATGCTTAACAATGCGAGTCCTCCTCTGAAAGGGGGGGGGTGGATGGGGGGGGCTTCAAAGGATTTCCCTGTGACTTATATCGCCGGCAGATTCCGTGGAAGTGTGTCTCTGTGTGTTGTCCGCACGCATGCGAGCAGATTCCTAACATTCCCTGTCTTCTCCTTAAGGTGAAGGGTTAACTATGCAAGAGAGCCTAAACAACCTCACCTCATACCCCCCCCCCCCCCCTCTGTGTCCTCCTGATTAGGATCTATTTGTTTGCTTTATAGGCCTCTCTTGCTCTCTCTCTCTCTTTTACTCCCGTGTGTGTGTCTGCGTGCATCTGCGTGAAACCAGACCCCCGTCTGCCGGCCTGGTAGGCCCTCATCAGACCTCGTTGATGGATTTCTGAATGACAAACACGCACTGGGGCCGGCATGTGCGCTCGCACAAAGCTCCAGACATACCAGGCAATCAGTGCGGTGCGACCCGGCCCCGCACCGACGCTCCACGCCAGGAAGGGTGAAGTCCAGTCGGCCTACGCTGCACAATGCGCTGTTTGTCGCCCTGTCGTCCATCCCAAAGGCTGTTTTTTTGTTGTTTTTTTTTGTTGTTGTGTGTGCCTGTGATTGGCCATCTGCTGCATCCGGGTCTCGAGAACATTTGAAGTGTTTTTGATTGATTTCCTTTTAAAAAGAGCATGGGTTATGTTCAGTGGATGTCTCAAATTTTGAGTCGAATTCCAACCTGCTCCCGGTTGGGGCGCGTATCAGACGTCAGGAACTGATTGGCGGAGGCCAACTGAACTTACACAAAGATCCTGACACTGCGCGGTGGTGCCAATCCAATACAGAATTAGCGCCAGTTGATTGCTTCCTTTCCCATTTAGTCCCCTGTTTGCCCCCTCAGTGCAAACGTATCCTCAGAGGATTTTATAAGGCGGCTGTCCCAGTCACTTTCGGGGGCCTAAGGTGTGGTCACGCTTAAAAAACTGAAATCGGGTGTGAGCGAGCACTCAGGACAAGAATAATGACAGCGATCCCACCCAAAGTCAGGCTTGTATGGCGCATTTAACGGCACATTCTCCAAGCCAATCCTTCAATTCCACTCCAATTCCAGGTTTCAAGATATGAAACCTTGACTTGAAGAAATAGCCATTACTTAAAAGTGCGCTGAAGACTTTAAGTGTTAACAAACAACAACTTAAAGACTGAAAGGAGCTTAAATATCTGTTCAAAAACTCCCATTGGCATGAAAAACATGTTGTCTATTGATTGATGTGTTGGTTTCAAATTTTTTTAAACTACGATAGCGAGAAGGAAGACGAAACAAAAACTGAGAACAAGCCCGTGACACTTTTACCGCTGCTGGTATGTCAAGTTATTCAAATGTCCGCATCAACAACTGACCGCACAGTCTACCGTCCAACGGCGTGTTGCTTGTAAAGCAGGAGAATGTTTTTTCCCTAGCTTAACTGAAAGGGGTGAAACACAATGGCACAGTCTAAACTTCCTGTGTGTGTTCTCATTTCCTGCTGTTGTACATGGCATTACAGCAGAATCTTCAAATAGAACTGCATTTTTGTTTTGGTTATTATTTTGACTATTTATTATATCTTGAGCTGGTTTGAAAAGAGAAAATTTTGATTTTCCCCCCGTCTTACTTTCTCTCAAAACTCTAAAAGGTGTCTGCACTATTCTAATAATCCAAATGCTTTTCAAAATGTTAAATGCACATAAACCAGTGTTATTTGAAACTGCTTTATCTATCATATCTATAAACTCTCATTTAGACTTTAGTGGTCGACATATCTTGGTGCATCACCAGGCTAATTTTGGGGGGCGCTACATGTCGGACGTTAAGTGGGAAAGAACATAATGTGTGTTCAGGATGGTCATCATCCTATTGCTATATGCAATTCTCACAAGAATTACACCATAACACAATTCACATCCTAATTGTAAATCCATCTGTGAGCATCGGACCGACAACAGCTCTTAATTCCAAAGACAGCAGATCCTTTCTCCCACTATATCCGTCCAGCAGGTCCTCTGGTCTGGTCCAATGGAAACATAGATGTTGTGGTTACAAAAATAATCCGGCCAAAGAAAACTGTGGATATTCATCCATCCCTTTTCTATACTGCATGTTCCTGGCAGCTGCCAACCGGTCAAGGTGTGCCCCGCTTGTCCAATGGATAGATGGATGGAAAGAAGGATGGCTATTCATAGTAGGGTGGGGGGGCTGTACCTTATCCCAGAACAGGCTGCCAGTACATCCCACACAGAGACGGATGGGATATCTAAAGTCACCGGTTAGCCAAACATGCATGATTTTGGATGGTGGGAGGAAGCCGAAGTGGGTGGGTGGGTTGTTCTTGAGAATAAACAGCATGCATCAAGCCCATTGAGATATTATTGAGAGGACTGTGAATTAAATATAGATAAATAAACACTGTATCTACAGAATTTTCGCTGGCAGCCGGCGGTGTTGCAATATCACGCTGCCAGAAAACAATCAAGGCCATGAATCCATTTGCCCCCCCTGACAGCGACTTTCAGACAGTGTGCAGTGTCTTACGTCTTTGAGTACATTTACCGTTAACAACTTACACATTGTGCAGCTATCGAATGACCCTCTAAAGGTTCCTGTGCCAGGCCGAGTCTCCAAAGTTTTCCCTTCAGTATTTCAAGTTTGAGACGAGTCGCTGTCAATGGATTTTCGCTCACATACCACTAAACCTTGCCCTCCAAAACCGTTAAGCAGGAGACCATTATGTGAGTATTGTTTTAGTTTTTTATCTTTTAACACCCCCCTAGATGTTGAGGGACTTAACCATAATCAAAGTTACAGTCTGAACTGAGGGGTTCCCACCATCTTGAATCATGCGTTTACCTCCAAACTGAGCTGTAGTTTCTGTTTTGGGTTTTTTTTTTTTTTACCAGAGACAACAGTGTCTGTCTGTTAATGCCTGTACCTTGGTGTATGTGTGTTTGTGTGTGTGTGTGTGAGTGAAGGAAGGACTCCGGTGTCATGTATCACGGAGTCTCAGCTTAATGGTCCAGTTAATAAAAGCCAGGCCACAGGAGACAGATAAACTGTAGCAGACCACACGCATAGTGAAGAGACATACTCGTTCCCGGGCCCATGCTGATAGGTCAGAGTGTTACAGCTGGAATTCGGCATTATTTTCCGTATGAATTATGCAGCTAAACACGCCAGTTATTGAATTATAAACCTGAAGTCCAAGTGTGTAAACAGTGACTCTACTGTGTTTAAAAAAAAACTGAAGGGAAGCTGATGAATTCCTTGTTGGCTTGGCAGAATAAATCTAACGTCTCAAATCATAATCTTGTGGGTTAATTTAATCTGCGATCAGAAGCACGTTGGGATTTTAGACAAGTTAGCGAAAGAATTAAGCTTTGTGAGAAAAGATATCAGATGTTTATGATGGTGTCACTCCTTGGTAGAGCATTGCAAATAAAACACTTTAAAAGAGTGGAATCAGTACATTTTTACTTCAATAAAAACAACTTTTCTGGACGCTTTTCTGTGCCTCCTCATTGGCATTGCAGACAGCTACCAAGAGCAGGGTTTGCAGGATGTTTTTGGGTTCCGCTGAGCAACATTTGGGACAATAGTCACCGGCTGGACTGTCAACACAAGCAACCAGATCTTTTTTTCATGTCGCAGGGCCGACGAGTATGTCAACGGATCCCTACTTCTTTTGCAAAGGCCTTTAATCTGACAGTGAGTCTGCTGAAGTTTGGTCATCTCTGTCCCCAGCAGTGTTGCGTAACGTTCCCCCTTTTAGTTCCATCCTTTAATGGTTGGACAAAGTTCCCTCGAGGATCAAGGTTGAGGAAATGCAGTGGTTTGAGAACCTCTGCTTTTATCGGGATAGATGTTTTGCCAAATTGAACCCAAGGCTTCCCCGAATCGACCACTGTGTCAGTCCGGCTGATGTGTTGCAGCAGCCCCCTCCTACGCGCCTTTCTGTTTTGCGTCGGGGTCTTATCCAGGGAAGCATTAATGCCAAAACTGTTTACAGTCGGGCCTCTAATCAGTCCGGGAAAGGTGTATGTGTGCGAGTGTGAGAGGAAAAAGGTCTTGAAGAATGTCAAGAATGTCTATTGTTCAGCTCTAGGAGGAGTTATGGGGGGGGTGGGGGGGGGGCAGACTATTGTGCTTCATAGTTCTTGGCACCACAGACCTCAGTCTGCCCCAACCTCCAAGGACCATGTGGTACAAAACTCCAAACAACGGGAAGCGAGTGTAATCCGTTCAGTTTTTTTTACCCATCCATCCGTCTGCGGTACAATTCTAAACAACTGGAATAATGTGTGTTTGTCTGGTGTTTGTGTGTGTATGTGTGTGCGCGCTGTATGTCTCCGGGTCCAGAAAACCCCTCTCTGACAGTCTTGAAATGATCTACAAACAAGAAGCACACAGACACTAAACAAAGAGAGGGACAGAATCTCCTCGGAAAGAGAGCTGAAGTGCCAACACAAGTGAACACAAGTGTTTTATGTTAATGCAAACAAACAAACTGCGAAGCGGAGCAGGTTTGGGAATAAACAAGAGACAAATTACAGAAGAGTTGGAGAGCCGAGACGGGTCGAGAAAAGGAGCAAAATAAACATTCCACGCAGACGTCACAGGAACTGGATGAGTTGGACTTGGCCGGCAGCTCAGGTAGTACAGCACTATTGGAGAAATAAACACTTTCTACAAAATTATTTATTGGACTAAAATTAGACTGTTCCATCACTTCAAGTATCAATGTTGTGGACATAGTCGCTTTTTACTTTTTACTGACACGGCGATTAGTTGGTATTGAAAATATAAGAGACTAACCAAAATGGAGGCATATCAGAGCCAGCAATTAGCATCCAGGACTATGCTGGAGTACTTGTTTATCAATAAAGCCGCTTCATTCAATCCATAACAACCTAATTCTATCTAAACTAGCTTCATCTTATCCATACCAGCTTCATCCTATCCATACCATTCTTATTCTATATGTGCAAGCTTCATCCTGTCCATATCAACTTAATGACCTCACTCCATCCATACCATCCCTTTTCTATCGATATTAGCTCTATTCTTTCCATTTTTGCTTCATCCTATATATACACAGCTGCTTCATCCCATCCGTACCATCCTAGCATTGTGGGAAGACCAGAGGGTTTCCCAACTGGCGGTAGCTCACAGTCTGTTTACAATCATAACACATAATCAATCAGCTTGTTGGAAGAACATGGTGAAGATGAAGAAAAGCTTGTCTTAGCTAGTCTAAGGCTGTTTCCCAACCCCGGTCCTCAAGGCACTCCTGCATGTTTTCCAAGTTTCCCTGCTGATTCCACTCAGGATGTCTTCAGGATGCGGCTTTTGGACAAAGGGCCATCAGTAGCAACAAGCTAAAATCCAGGTTTGCATCCTCCTCTCTGTTTGGTGTCTGTGTGCTTATCTCTAATAAACACACCTCCAAGCTTGACCAGCAGAACGGGAACTTTCATGTAAAATCTACAGATACGACTATGTTATTTCTTGGCTGTAAATCAGTAAAGAGGAACCGGTCGAAAACGTTCCCCCCTGACCATGACCATGACTTTTCTTGTTGGAAGTTGGAAGAACTGCTTCAAGTTCAGTTTACAGTTATTTTTCTGAAAAATGTTTAAATGAGTGACTATTTGACAAGGAATAAGTAAACAAGAACTTAGGTTTGGTCCCAAGTTCAGCCGATGGATGCCAGCTCAACAGAGACAACACTAAAATGATGCTGTAAATGGAAATTATGTCACACTAGGTATGTCGTCTCAAGCTTGAAAGACTGAAGGGAAGAAAAGGGACTTTCAACCTAGCTCCACACAGATTTATCCAAGACTTTAAAGGGCTTGCGTTCATAGCTGAGTCAGGCATCGTGTCAATGTAGGTCAACATGTTACCTTACCTAAATACCTAAAAGAGCTCCCTAAACCCAAAGTATTTCCCCGTTTCCATTCTTTCATCTCTTCACCCCTCCTCCCAGTCAAGCCTGTGGCTAAATCCCGTGTTTGGATAATGTGGAGAAGAGATGAAAGTGTGAGCTGGGATGAAAGAGCTTTGTCATAAACTTATATTTACACTGTCAAAACATCGGCCTCTCCAGCAATTATCATTTTAATTTCCTCATGCACACTCCTGCTGCCACGTAACTGAAGCCAGTGAGTCAGTAGGACATTTCCTGCTTTGTTACCCTTTAATCTCATACACTTTGTCTTTCCAAATGGGTCATTTGGCATATGGGCTTTTTTTTTTCATTCGAAAAAATAATAAAAGAAGACTAAATACAAGATTAGATCAAACATCTGACACAATTATTTGTTTTGGAAGATTTTCCTTAATCTCAGATCAGTGAAGATAAGTAAAAAATGCCAAACATTCATCTTACTATTATCGTTACTTCCACCTTCTGCCGCATGTACAGAGCAGTTTCCTATGCGATCAGCAGCTCTAAATAAACTGTTTAGTCTTCGCTCGCTTCCCATTAAATCTGCCTCTTTTCGCACAAACACACTTTGCCAACTCATTATATCCACATTGGTCAGGAAGTACAGAGGGAAAGCTTTGAGAAGAACAGGAAATGATCCAAAAGCTTAAAAATGCCCTTCTGCTTTGTCCATTGAAACAAACCTACCCATAAACGCACACACAATGCTTGTAACTTTGTACAAATATTCTTCTGAAGAGACTAAATTGACATCCGTCACAGCAGACGAAACCCAAACCACAACCTTATTTTACCAATCATTCTTTGGTCCCTGTTATCATTACAGGTTCCAACAAGGTCGGTAATTGTATCAGCAATGTCCTCAAGAGATACTAAAAACAAGAACAGGCACACACCTAGAACAGGGCCCAACAAAGGGCCTGTGAAAACAGGAAGCACTCTGGAAGAAACATTTCCAGGTCAAAACAACAAAACACTCCCGAGATTCTGTCCTTTCCAGAAATGTATTGGAAAAACCCTAATCCAGTTTAAAATCATAATTATCAGAGGTGATGAAACTTTGATCAAAAAGAGGCTGAGCACTTAAAATATCACACTGATAGCAGAAGAAAAAATGTATTTCAAAGTAAAACAAGATGACTTGCATGTTTAACAATGGAAGATTTCAAACCTTTTCTTCAAACAATGTTGCAAAAAGATCCGTATTTCATCAATTACAGTAGCATTGAGGAGTAATAAGGATATCAACAAAAAAGGAGAAACGTTGGTAATGACTTTTGACTTAATGTTCACAATAAAACTTGAGCTTTTCTTGCTTTGCGATGGCAAAATATGTGGTGCAGAGGACTAAAAAGGCATATTCTACTATTGTCTGTGCTTCTCATTACAGTGAACAGGTTAATGAATTCAATATAGTGAACTGTAATGATTCCTGTTTGTTGCCGTTGAAGCTTGAACTTTCTTTAAACCACGCTTAGTATTCATTACCGTGGTTTTCTGCCAGCTCTAACTGCATTCTTTGAGATGGTGGCTACTTAACTAGGAGCAAAACGCGATGCTATTTAACAGCAACGCGGTCGCTTTCCCCACTCTGTTAGCTTGTTAAAATGCTTATAAAGCATCCCTCCTGAAATAAAAACAGAACCGGACCCAAACACGGCTGTCTCACCCTGCACTGAACTGCCTTGCAGGCCAGTAAATTCTTGCGGCTCACCAAATTTAGCCTGCAGGCCTTCCTTTGGCCTGCTCTCCTTTCAGAAGCACAGAACAATGCAGCAAGTCTGAATTGAATTCATTTTATACGAAGAATGAACAATAGGTGTAGGGAACGAAAGGAAAGCTTGAACTGATCAACGGAACACAAAGCAGAAAACAAACTGCACAAAGACAGTCATAGCGATTCTGACCCGCAGCAAACGGAATGGAGACACGTCCAGTACAATATGCCCTTTTCATAAATCAAAAATCAGCCTCCGTGCCAAAGATTACCATATAAGTTCAGCAGAAATGCCGTATAAGAGTATAAAAGTGCCATTTTTCAATCATCTCTCTTGGCCAACTCCGCATTTCCTTCCTCTGCATTTACATCATGTAATTAAATACGCTTTTCCCCTGCCTGCTCGATCAGCTGAAAAGGCCATTTATTCAGAGTTAAATGCTGCACAGGGGAGCCCCATTGAGTCATTTCCTGATGTTTTCAAGACAAACCCACAAAGCACATGAAAACCATGAAGTGGTTACCCAATTTACATTTTGGTCAACTTAGGCTTAATTGAACTTGGACTTGTAAAACTATGGACTGTGTGAGAAAAAAAGAAAAGATCCTTATGATTACGAAAACGTAGAAACCTACAATGTAGTTTACAACCTTTTGTACGCGTGCAAGGACCAGGGAGTCATAGTGAAAATGTAGGAACTAACGTAACTAGTTTATGTAACAATGAAGAATTTGACAAACAGTTGGCGGCTTGGCTCAGGTTAAGGTTCTGGGATGTAACATAATGGTCAGAAATGGTAATAAATACTGCCTCGTCGTGTGAGCTCTGCACATGTGTGGGGGTCGCAGAGATGTCATCGAAATCCAACAAATGTGTCAAGTGACCGTAAAGCACAATGGTGGGGTCAAGGGCTAGAGAGTTCAACCGTGACCCCTGTGCTTGTGATCTCCGCGGAGGGATCTAATAAAAGAAGAGTGCCAGTCGAAACTAAAAGGAATAAAAGATGGAAACAGCCCCGAGAAAATTACAGGAACACAAAATCTTTTTTAAATGTCACGGAGTCTTTGGCTGCATTAAATCTGCCTCTATCTGCCTTCGTTTTTGCCTACTCGTGATAGAATGCCTATTTTTTTTTAAATGAAACTCCAAATATAGCCCAAATCTGATATTTTTTTACCAGTGTTGGACCACTATGAATGATCCCAATTCGATGCATAACCGACATTCTTTAAAGCAGCCTCAGTCTTAATGGTAAAGTCGCTTTTGTCAAACCTTTTTAGCATCGGGGTGATAATAAATGTCACTATACTGCGCTGGGGGGTCTCTTGCCGACCAAGTCCTAAAACTCCAACTGCTACCAGACCCTACATGCTAAGAGCAACTGGGATGAGTGTACACCAGTGGATAAGGATCACAAGTTTTTCTTTCTCCCCCTAAATACCTGCAGCTGTTTTTCCATCACATTCTATCACATATTTGATGACTGTCATGATATAAGTAAGTCACCTAGAGTGGTTTGAGGCATTCGAGGTTACGTAAAACCAACAGCAATCTACTCGGTAATGATAAAAATTGGACAATCTTTATTACACTCCGACCTTTATAATAGAGAAAAGCATCATAGAGTGGATGTATCATTCAAAATGTAACCAGCTGTGTACAGGAAATGACTCCGGTGTCTCCATTTACTCTGGTAATAATACCTGATGGTTGCTTAGTAACTCTATCCATATGGAGGTCTACTGTGATTTTTCCTGCTTTAATGGGAGTCTTAATACAGAATGATTCTGTCCCTGTGCTGCTGTTAGCTGTGAGATGTGCATGTGAACCCTGCCGGTCGAGAACAAAACTGAGATTTAAAAGCCAGCGGAAATAAAAAATGAGTTGTGGAATGCATAATCTGCTGCAGGATGGACCCGAGTCAACAAGCTGCTGTAAAGTTTAGTTGGAACTATGAGTAATCAGCAAAGGAGGCCCATTTGAACGCCCAAAAAAATGTAAGTGGTTCATATCAGAGTTGGAAGTTGGCTGGGTTTGTTAAGGGGATAATTACAGAGTCCTCTTTGCTGATGTCAATCATCTTTTACATCATGATTCCCTTTCTTTATTGTAACAATGTATTCAAAAAAGAAAGAAATAGAATGACAGAAAAATAGTTGTTTTTTAGGTGACTTCTGTCTAATGTGTTTGAGCTTAACACAAATATGTTTTCACCACATCTCAATTGAACACCCAACACACCACGGCATGCTTTACACATTCCGAATAAAGACCTAATAAGTAAAAACCTGCATTCATTCCCACGCCATTCTCCTTCCAACAGTCCCTTTGTGTCACTAAATAAAGGTGGTAACGAGCTCTGGCTTTTGACTAAGGGGCCGTTTCCACCGTTAAAACTACACAAGAAGAGCCAAGTGTGCAAAAGTGGGCGTTTCGTCATCCCCGAACGAGCTGTTTTTGTGCGTCGTCCGGTAGGAGGGTCCTGCGACTCCTTCCAGAGGGTTCCACGTTCCTGCAATCACAAAGGCCAACGCTGGCAGAGGCGTTGGCAAAAGGCCCGCGTAACACTGATCCCGAGATTGGCCATTAATGTCGGCGGCTTGTCAGTCAAACTGCGTTTCGTTTTCTTTCTTCTTTTTCTTTTTTTTGCCTCGTGGGCCGTATTAAAAAAGTGCCGCTGCCAAAGAAAACAAGGCAAAAGCTCTTTGTGGGCGCTGAAATGGAAACAGAGACGCAAACGCGTGTAGGGCGACTTAGGGCGGGCTTCAGACGGCCTCGTTCTTCCAGTGGTCTGACTAAATCTGCCCTTCCTCCTGTAGCCCGAACGCTCACAAAACACCCCCGGATAAGCTTTTCCGAAAGGATTCCTTCCATCGTTAATCCGGGCCGAGGGATTTTAGTTAATTGAAAAGGAATGAGGTGTTTTTTTTTTTAAGGTCTGCGTTCTGATGCGCGACTTGTGTGTGATCAAATGAGTCATTTACTGACCCGGCTGTGAGTGTTTATGTGTTTTAGCGCATGTGCGTGGTGTCTGCTCCCACACGGACCGGGGAAAGCCCCTTAAAGAGTCAGACATGCAGCGCATACCAGACACTGACACGCACATGGAGGATTAGCGGGGGCCAGATTCTGATCGCGACCGCGCTCCCTCTCGAGAGACCCGTCTGTCGGGGTGTCCGTCCCGTCTGGGATCCGTGGGGGCGACCCCGGAGCGGGAGCAGGAAAATCCCTCCCGGAGCTTCCGAGAGCTGGACGCCTGGCCGCGTTTCGGGGGGCCAGAACAAGACGCGGCCCCCCCCTGCCAAACAGCTGTCTGGAGCTGTCCGAGGAGACAAAGTAATAGTTGCAACACCCGTGAAATCCTCCACGCTTGTTATAGATCTTCATCAAGTTGGGATTAGGGAAAGTATCAATGTCGGTGTGACAGGAAAACCGAGTAATTCTTTTTGTTGTTTTTGTTTTAAACGCACGGAAAAAGTGATGGAGTGCTCTCTGTATGAAAAGAGAGGCCTTGGCTCTGCGAGCTGCATTTCAACCAACATCCACTGAGGGGCAACAACACTAGGTACAAAGGGCCTCACGGCCTGTGGACGCTATGAAAACATCCGCACGACTGAGTCAAGAGCTGAAAAAAATGCAGAGGGCTGGAGCTTCTGCTTTCAGAGAGATGTGGACGCTTATTGTTTGTTTTTCAGTGTTCTGAGCTTATTCGGGTTACAGTTGGAGAGTAAATATGGGCTTTAAAAGCCAATTTATTATATTTGACTTCGAGGAAGACCGTGAGGATTTCGGCTCATGAGAAAGCTGACTCATGAAAATAAGCTCAGACACAATGTTTATTTCTGCCGTTTGCAGATAGTGACAGCTGTCTTCTGGCGTTTTGTTTTTGGTTGTCTTTGCATCTGGTCTTCAACATGTTAAAATAAAGCTCTATAATCTGACAGCACAGAACGGATTTAACCTCGTGAGAATATTTCCCTCTCTTGCCTTTCTTTTTTTACTCCCCACTCCCGTTGCGGTGTGCTTTGGTTCACTGTCCGTCTGTGCTCTGATGCAATGTCCAGTTAATGTCTGCCTCCGTCCAAAAACCTTCTTTTTCAAATTCAAAAGAATGGCAATTAATCTTTACTCTGAATTGGCAGAGTTTCAGGTTGTTCTAGCTCTTTGAACACATGCGAACGCACGCCTCCGTCAGCTCGTCTCATTACTGAATAGAAGTGAGGAGTTTAAATGTGGAAATGTTGTTAAGGCCGACCTCAGATGGGCTATGGAGTTTTTAACCCGCAACCCTGTAATTAAATGTTAAGATGCCAACAGGGTGGAAATGTTCCTGCTGTTAGCTCTGCTTCAGGAGCCAAAATGCGAACGGTGGAATAACATGTGCAGAGAGGGGGAAACACAGCTTCTCTTCTTGTCCTACCTAATATGTCACAGAACAGCTGTCTAATCTAATTGAGGCTCCTAATGACCGTGAAAAGCGAATTACATGGCGTTTCCAGTTAAAACAAATAACCGACTTTTTCATTTCAAATTGGGATCTAAATATTGCCCAACATAATCATGATTAAAACATTTTTCTATTATCACGAGCTGCAGAGACGCAGGTTTATATTCAAACCATTACCGTCGATCAAATTTGGCATCAAGCATCCAAATGAAGCCCATTCTGGCCTTTAGTGCTCTGTTGGTTCATTGCTGTAGTTTCACAGACAAAAAGGAAGTAACTGTGCAAAAGCTTTGTAGTAACCTTTGAAAAAATAGAACAGCTATCTGCATGGAACCTTGAAATGTAGTTTAGCCCGTTAGCTACGGAGGCTAAAAAGGGAAACTGGGAAATGAACGCTACAAACAAGGTATGCTACTAATGTCTTTTCGACATTAGTAAACAAAACATTCACCTCCATCATCCCTCTTTTGAAACAATCAACATGTTGGCGGCGACGCCGCTGTGCGTCTAGGGTAAGAGGTTTTAAAAGGCTTTCTTGATGGTCGAAGATTATCAACCACCTCTCAAATTCAGAAACAACTGTAAAGCAGAGCAACGGGGCTTCTGGCTGAAATATCCGTCCGTTGCAGCGAGGAATTATGGGAGGGATTGCTAACAGTTAGCTGGGTCGTGGCAGCGTTAAGCGGAACATTTAAATAGTAGCTACATGTAGCAGTAGCAGCCCAAAAGCCACAATTTTTATCGTCTCAGAATTAAAGTGGGTTTCACCGTATCTTTACTTTTGTAACTGTGTTACATTCTTTAGAGAGTAACATATTGTTGGTTCTGTGTCCCCATATGGGCCCCAAAACAACACCGAACTGTGCACAACAATAAAAACCCATCGAACAGGGTTGTGAAATTAACAAAGCCCCTTCTGGGTTTCCTTTGCAGTGGACATACACCCCACTGTTAATGTCTTTCAAAATATGTCTTCTGCCAATGGTCAGGTGGGGGAAAGTGCAAAATATTATTACCAATCATTTTGGACTGCCAGTTACCAATTTCTGACACTACGATGGGAAAAGTCGGCTTCCTGTGAAACATTTAGCTGAAAAGATTTCTTCTGAGTAAGTTTCCATTTCTGTCATTCATCTGTCAGAACAGGAAGAGAACACCTTCCTTTTCCTTCCTAGTGCTGTGAGCCAAAATCAATGCAACCCAAATGTCATGAAGAAGAAGAGCAAAGCATCTTCTGTCGATGGCACATCAGTTTTGGCCACAAAAGACTCCCTTTTACACAGTTTATCAGGATTAATTCCTTTCAATGAACAAATTAAATTAATATTTGTATGTGTAGGTATGTAGATCCAACTCAAATTGTTGAAAGAATGTGTGTTTACCTCCTCACTGTGAGCTTAAGTATCCTGTACGATCCCTTTATGAGTATGAGCGCTTCCTGCCTGCTGCCGTAAAGGGCGGATCCATTTATGTTGATGAGCTCATCGCCAACTTTCAGCTTCTTGCAATGGGCCGCCTTCCCTCCATCCTCGATCTAAAGACAAAGAGGAGAATTAGTTGAGGCCAAAGAGAGAAAATTGGAAGTCGAACAGAGGGACATTCAGATAAAGAAACTACAACAAAAAAAAAGAAAGTCGATGTTAAAGCAGTAGGGGAAAAAAGTCAGGGAAGGATACTTCTGAGCTGCCAAGACGACGACGCCTTTAAAAACCCATTTTTGGAGACATTTTTGCGAGATTGTCTCTGTCCTCATGGCAACTGTGCCCTGGAGCATCTGCTAAAACAGCCTGCACCAAACATCCAGCAGCAGCTATCGAATTCCTGAGTGTGCGCAAGTGTGTGTTTGGCACAACGGTTCCTTCGGGTCACGCCGTGGTCAAAGTCTGTACAGTTCATAAACCGCTGGGCTGTTCCGGGGGGGCTTGAGAGAGCCACGGAGCTGCGGTGCCGTTTGGAACTGGGTTTGAAATGAGCCGCGAATCCCTCTCACAGGGAGGATCGGCTAATTGAAACGACCCTCCGCACTTAGCATGTTAGCATGCCGATGCTTCTGGATCAAAATAAATGAAACGGAGACAGCCAGCTACTTACACAAAGGGTATATTTTCTATCCTTTGCTTTTAAGGTGTTGTGACACTTTTCAAGTCTTTTTGTTTCTTTAAACGTGTTGTTTTCTTTATATCAATTACCAGATGAAATCAGTAACTCACAATGCAAGCCCCCTAATGGTCTATTATTGAATATCTATAAAAGGTTTCTTAAGAGGGAGGGGAATTAAAATGTTAAGAATTAATTCCAAATGGCCTAAAGCTTTTTTTAAATTATTTTACATATTTATGAACTTGAAAGTTCTGATAACATCGAGCAACAATGGCCCATGATGCCTCATTTCCAACACGGCTGCTCTGTTGATAAAAAGTCTAAACTGATGTCGGGATAAACTTTAAATGAACATTTCTGTCTGCTTTTTTTTTTTGTTTGTCTTTTCTTTTGGCCCATTAAACAGTCATTTCCCCCAAAAAAATCTACTGTTTGTATGAACAAAATACAAGGAACCCGCTCAATTTGGGACACCATCAATTTGCAGCATGATGCCATTCTCAGGTGGGAGCTCTTAACTTTTGAGGCAAAATGGAACAAGCATGTATTCCAATTCAGATGCAGGGTTGCCCGAAAACTCAATCAAACCTCGTTTTCAGAATTGCTGGTTTTGGCTGATTGAAGGAAATATACCCAGTGCCCAAGAATAGTCTAATTAAAGTACAAAGGGTACAGTATGGGAATGAGTAAATGATACCAGATGAATTATGCAGGCCTAAATATCCATTATAATTCAATTAAACAGAAAATTCCAGGACTTTCCAATAGCGATTACTGGCGTTGTCAGACATTTCTTTAACATATCAAACAGTGCTGAATTCCTTTTTTTTTAAAGCCTCTATAAAGGGCTGAGGAAAGCATGTGGGGATGGGGGGCTTAAAGGCAACAAATTCCTGCTTACACAGCGTGGAATGGAGCAGGAACATGGCCCTGCCTCCGTCATTCACTCATTTATTTTCTTGCCTCTACTGTGGCTAAATTCAAAGGACTCCGTGTCATGGAAACACAGGTCCGATTTCACGCTTTTAGGATTTTACAGACGCGCAGCGGGGAACGGTTCCTCGCCAGCCAACGCAAACATAAATCCAGATCTTTCGCATGTTAACTCGAGAGGGGTGCTCTCGTGAGGCTGATGCCGCCGTGAATTCTGAAAAAGAAAGGGCTTACGTTTCTGAATTTGATCCAGCTGTAATGCCGCCTTTACGACACAGAACGGGTCAGCCGCATGTGCTGAGGCCAACTTTGATCTAACTACAGCTGTTGAGCATTTTGGTCCTATATTGAAAGCTAAACTCTTCTCTTAACCGGTTTCAATTTTTAAAATGTGGACTGGTATCAAGGTCAAGTGGCACCAAAACTTTATATAACCCCCGAAACGAGTATAGGCTTCCTGTAAGGGACGAAGGCAGGAGGATCCAACAGAAAAGAAGTGGCTAATGGAAGTATGAAGCGATTGGTAGTAACAGTACATGTTACATGTACTGCGTTATATTTGCCTGAATACCTACTGTTGTAAGTACAACAGTAGTTTTATGAAACATACTTTTAAGTATATTTATGAAGAAGAAACACTTCTTTTACCCCAATTAATTGCAGATTGTGCTGGTTTTCTACTTTTATTTCAATCCAACTGTTACCAATGGCAACAGTAGTCCTTAAAATGTCAATACTAACATACAAGCAGCCCTAGAATCTAAAAAAAGAGGCTTTTTTCATGCAAGTCCATATTTGTATATCAATACACCACATTGTTTTCTTAGCCTGGTGACGACATCAGTGGGAGTTATGGTTGTGTCAAACACAAGCGGCTACTGTGTGTGTTGTGGATAATCGCTGAGAAGATAAATAAGTGAAAACCATGAACACCCAATAGTGACAATGGTGAAAGGACTTGTGCTTATATATCCATTACATTTACCAAGTGAATCCATGCAGACCCAAAAATGTTATAGATAAGTTCAACAAGCATAATTTTTGTTTTTGTTTGGTCCAAAAAAAACTTTGGATGTGACCCTTTTATGTAGAATCCAAAATCGCCGTGCTGTTTTGGTCCTTTGAGAAAACAAAATTACAAATTGGTGAAGAGCAAAAGCAAAAATATCCCATTTCCTCCTCGTAGGTTCGCACCGACCCACATTTTAAAAACCCTCAATGGGAAACAGTAGGTACTCAGCCCCTTTAAATCTCTGATCCAAGGTCCTAAAATTTCTACCACGTCCTCCATTTTGGTATTATTTGAGCACGTTACATTCCTCCCCTGATGATTATATCGATACAACAGAAGCATTTCACTTTCCAAAGCTGTATTTTACTCCATTTACTTTTTACTTGAACTTTAGTAACATTACCATATAGTAACAATAGTCCTATACACCTCTGAACCAGAGACTGCATTGTTTTTACAAAGCCCCGCATACACACTCATGCAAAGAAAGACCACCAGGATGAACGCAAGTGATGCTGTGTTTATGTTCAATTGCTTCCAACGAGGTCTTCAGAGTGAAAACAAACCGGAGGCTTGACGAGGGTTTCAGTGTTGGAAAGTTTAACACGGCTTATGTGGAGAAACACTGTGCTGAGTCGCACACGAAGTTCCCAAAACATAACTACAATAATATGACTTTTGATAATCCACCGATGGAAAAAAAAGAAAAGAAAAGTAAGACCAAAGAAATAAACACTGCTGGTGAGAGATTATAATGGACAAACTTGCTACTCAGATCTTGGAATAGCTAAGACTGTCAGTGTCCCACTAAGCTAGCAAAATAATCAGTCATTTTCTCACGAATGCACAAAAACAAAAGGAAGGGAGGACGACGAGAAGAAAAAGGAGAAAGCGATCACAGCTTTTGACTTTGTTAGAAATCAAGAGTGAGGACACACTGAGGATCGGTGACAGAAATCCTTAAAGGAGGCGAGGAAGGCCATGGAAAACAGTGGTTAAGGATCAAATCAAAAGAAAGGGATAAAACAGCTGGGGACAAAAGGAAAGTGACAAGGATTTAAAAATAGGATTAAGGGAAGGAAGGGGAGGAGAAGAGTGAGGATGAGAAATAGGAAGCTGAGGAGAACAAGCTTGTTGTTTATCTCTCTCGATCACACACACACATACACACACCTGTGGATTTGATACGCTCAGCTCCGGCTGGCAGATGTGAGGATAATAATAGAGTTTACTATGAGCTGCTACAGGAGATGTGCGTATTTGTGCGGCAGATGAAGTCATTCAGCAAAGCTCATTGGAAGCTGTTAGTCGTCGTCTTGACATCATACCTCCGCAGACGGACCAAACGGAGGGCCAAGTTTCCACATGGGATAAGCAACATTTAAAGGTTCTGGTTGCTCAATTAGCTGTAGTGGAGGGGATCTTAAAAGCACGGCCATCTGACTTTTGCCCCAATTCAAATTTTGCCGTTTAAATTCATGCTCGGGGGTTGACATTTCAAACTTTACATGAATGGAAATTCTTTTCTCATTCCTTAATGGCATCACAGGCTCGGGGTGCAACGGGCATAAATGGACCCTGAATCACGGAGTACCGGAGAAGCTTAATGGGGTCACACAAAAAGAAGGTTCCAGCTGTAATGTGCTGGCATCAACCGTTTCCCCACAAATCCAACCGCATGTTAGCAGAGAGTCTGCCACTAATGGCCTCATAATGAAAATGTGATCGTCTACATTTCAGTAGTTAACCAATACACTTTTTTTCCCCTTTTTAAAAAAAAAAATCGGTATTCAAATCATCCACTGGATGGCACCTCATGTGAAAATGAAACAAACATTCCAAATCTATTGATGATTTCAGGATTCCCTGGGATCAATATCTGGCAAACTTATCTCCCACAATGCTACAGAAGGGGGAGATAATCTTTGAGTGAAAGCCTTTTGAACACACTCAGTAACATCTGCTCTCATTCGCATGTCAGAGTTATTAATATTCGGCAAAAAAACAAAAAGGAAAATAGCAAAATAGCCTGTCTGTGCACATGATGGACAAAAATGACTCCCCGGCCCGTATGTCAGCGATAATTACCTGTCAGCACGGCTCCATGTCATCTCAAACTGCTGGCGAAGGGGTTTTTCTTCTGTGTCCGAACATAATAAGCCGTGTATTGTGTCGTTTTGTGGGTCAGTCTTTCCCCAGTCTGACCTATACCCCTGTACAGTGTGTGTGTGTGTGTGTGTGTGTGTGTGTGTGTGTGTGTGTGTGTGTGGGGGAATGCGAGCCATGCTACTCAGGGATGTCCAGACAGGGTGAGGTCACTACTGGGGAGACGGAGAAGAATGCCCTCTCTGTGTTCTGAAGCACACATAGATCAGACACACCCTTTTAAATTTAGATTTGAGGGGTGACTTCATAGCTTAGTGTGCCCGTGTGTGCGTGTGTGTGTGTGTGTATAGAGCCCTAACAGGGAGGGAAAAAATGGAATCCCCATGCTGGTCACAGGTTGGCATGTTGTCATCAGCCAACTATCACCTGACACACACACACAAACACACACACACACACACACAGCAAACTGAATGGAACAATGGTCTTTTTTATCAAAGGTTGAAACGATGAGCCTCACTCTGAAGATCATTTACATCAGTGGTGTGTGTTTCTTTAACAAGGCAAATATTTGCATGCAATGTGATGCTATGACCCCCCCGTGTCAGGCTTTTCTGTGTTTATTTCCATCTTATCTGCAGTGTTAATCTTAAATGTGAGGCAGAACCCAAAAAAAGGAAGATAGGAGGGATAACACTTTAGTCATGCTGTAGGGACTCATTCCATTCCAAACCACCCCGAAAACCGTTCCGACATTTACTTGTTTCATCCTAAAAGTGGAAGTTTTCTGAAACGTCTGAAACTGAAAAGTATCAAATATTTGCTTGTATTACTGCTCGGAACTTTAAAACTTATTGTGTAAATGGGATTTCGGGTAACTAGATATATTTATATGTGTTTATTAGCCAATGTCCTGTAGGTTTGAGAGGTTTCCCCTTCATTTAAACACCTGACATAGATTTAATAGATGTCTATAAAGACTGCTAATTCTGCCAATCGTCTGGTTTGAAGTTTGATTGAAGTTTTTTCAATCGGGGAAACATCTAAACTCTGCAGAACAGTGACCCTCCGGCAACAGATTCTGAGATCCCCGATATTTACTGTCCAGAGCATTCTGGTTTTGTTGGGGAATTCACATCCTCAAAAATTAAGATCACAATGAACATGCTTTGATGAACGTGGCCATAGGGGTGTATAACCTTATTTTTAGTACACCCTAAGTTGTCAAGCTGTGCCTGGCCTAAGGGACCCAAATATAATAATATATAAGAAAATGCTAAACTCCTACTAATCTCGTATTTTTTTGTTTTTTAGAGAGCTTCTGCTTTATGTTCTGTAGATTTTGGGGCAGCTTCTCGCCTGTCCGATCAGGTGTGGCCCCTTAGGGAAATCACCAGTAACAAAGGATAATATGCGAGCAGTTAATGACCTTTTTCCTCTAGTACCAACTCAATGGGAGGCAACTTTACTTGACTCAATGCAGTTTAGAGTGTTTTTCCCTTACAATTCAATCTGCGTGGAGTCACTTCAGCAAGGAGACCCAACGGTTCCATGCCGTCATTTGTCTGCGTTTGTATCCATTAAGCGCAACATGCCTTAACCGTTACAAGTTTAGCACCTACTCGGTGACAGTTCCACGAGAGCCGACACACACCAATATCCAACTGCAAGCCGCCCATTGGCCAGGAAGTCCATGGCTGGGTGAGTCATCACCCTTCAGGGGAACCTCGCATATTTAAAAAACGCAGCTAACTTCAGTATTTCTGTGATCATCAACGTTGTAAACGTCTACACCTGAACCAACACTGTGGATCAGCACCTCTGCTATTGCCAAGATGTCATTCATTGTCGTCTTGTGCTTGTGTTGCGTACAATGTTGCTTCGACTTGAAAGGAGTCAGTTGAAGTGGTTTGGGAAACTGGTAGGGATGCCAACCTATTAGGGGTTTACAGGCACGTCCTGCTGGGAGAAGACCACTGGGTAGACCCCGGACAAGTTGGAGAAATGATACATTCCATTTGTGACCCATCCTCAGAGGACGAAAATGGATGGACATCCACTTTAAACAACAGCTGTCAACCCTGATGTTTTGCGATGCAGAATCAAATGTGAGTGTGTATAAGTCTACCAGTGTTTTCTACATTATTGGAACACAGTTGGTTTACACTCTCACACTCAGGACTTGACTTTTTTGTGGGGAACAGAAAGCTTATCCTCGGACACAAGTCTTTACGATGCCGATTAGGTTTAAGGTTTCAGTAATGCTTTGGGGTGGGAAAGTAGTGGTTCCCCTTCACTGAATGCCTGCATGAGGCCTCTGAAGTGATGGAAATATGGTTCTACGTTGGTCTACCACTGCAAGGCGGAGCCTTCACGTGTACTCGAAACCTCACATTACAGAGAAAACGAGCAGTTTGGCAGTTTACACAGCTTTGAAAGAGTGTGTGTGTATGCAAACACCGCAAAGCACAGGACACACACACACACACACTGGTGGCATGAGGATGCTGAACATGCTCACACTGGCAACATGTTGGGTAAAGCTTGAAGCGTGGGGGAGAAAAAAAGTCCCGATCTATTCGAAATGCAAACATAAATGCTCAACTGTTGGCAACAAATTAAAAGGAGGGGACAATTCTTCAGTTGCTTACATGAAGACCTCGAGACAGTCAAGGGTTTGCAGAGGACTCAAAGAGGGATTCGTGCTCAGAAATCAGGAGCCTGTGTGAGCTGTGTTTGAATGAAATTATTTAAAGGGAGGATTTAATTGACAGTTGAGCTGTGCTGCAGAGAAACACACAAGGGGCAATTGTGTTTGCGTTTAAATTTAGTTCCAACTAGCTAATACCATCTTTAAGGGGATCTACTAAGTGTAAACTTTACCATGACCTGTTTTATTGCCTCATAAATCATTTTGTGAGCTTATATGTCACCCTGTGGATTTCTCCACTATATCAGAATGCTAGAGTAAATATCCATTCCATAAGAAGTTTGTCCATTCTAAGGAGTGCAGAAGTCCTTTAAAAAAAAAATTTAAGTAATAGTTTAATGATAATTTCTGTGAATGTTCTCAGTCATCCAGGTCATGGTCAAGCTTGGAAAGTTCAGTTAGGCTACTGGACGTGAAGTTTTCTGGCCTCTCATCCAAGAGATTAATATACTGTAGGTGTAACAAAAGAATTGAGGGAAAAAAAACCAAGGTGGCTCTGATCCCTCCAACTGGATAGGCCATGAGGTCACCTGGGGGAGTGTTAATGGTCGTTAGGGGGTTCTGATGGGTCGTTAACTCCCTCGTCAGAGTGGTTTCGGTCACATGCCTCTTTGAGGGGGAGTCAGGTGAGGGCAGGTGGGAGGTGAATCTTCTGGGAATTGTTCCTAAAAGCGCTCTGTAAGTAGGTTACCACCTGACCGCTGACCACATCTGTTCTCTTTTGGACTTGTGCCTCACCACCACCTACTTCCGAAACATCTTCTAGAAAACTAAACGACCAGTTGCCTAACTGAACTTTCCAAGTTTAAGGATCATTCTGAATGAGTTTACATTTCTAAAAAGATACACACTGAACGCTCTTTAAAGAGGTTGCAACAATTCAATGACAAGCTGCTATACAAAGACTGCACTCCTTATTCAGTTGATATAATCAATAATATATCTTCTACCCATCCAAAGCTCAAACTCTGTATAAACTGCATTATGTGTCTAAACTTTAAAGCCACATTGGGAATAAACCCCAGTTGCTAAAAGACTAGATAAGAATGTTTAAATTATGGGGCAATGTATTCCTTTTCAGTATTTCTTCCTAGTGTAGATCTCCACTATATTTCTATGTTCAAAGGACTAATAATGCCAGGAATGTTTGTTGTTTGTTTAGCTTTTATTTCCGCTTCAAAAAGTAAGCAAAACGTTAAAGGAAAATATTACATGATTAATAATGAGCAGGATCATTTTTAAAATATCAGAGAGATGTCAATCATTTACACTGTTTGACATTCATGGTGTTAGCAATAAAAATGTAGCAGTAGTGTCTCCTGAAACTGACCATGAGACGGAAATCCTGGTACGCAGACCTATAGGATGGGGTCTGGCAGCCCATCTCTTGACAGTTATTGTTGATTAGGGCCCTTAATAGAGTCATAAAGCTGACAGGCCACCGCATGCTTCAAGACCCCAAAGAAAGCACAAAGGGGGGGGGGGGGGGGCTCCCGAGGTCTCCTGCTGCACTAGAGCCTCATGCTCTCACTATTGTTTGCACTGCCACTACTGAGCTGCCAAACATAATGCCTGAGTCTCCACGCAGGAATACATTTGGAAACAGCGGTTTTGCAACATGGAAACATAACTGGGGCTGGAAGCTGCGCTGCCAGTTCTTTTTCTAGCCCTGAAAGCAGCTCCCACGTTTCCTGTTTTGACAGAGCTTGAATTCACCTTCCATTTCCACTGGTAGCCGTGGCGCTGGTGACCACAAGCGTGAGTCACCCCGACGTTTGGCCTCCGAGGGGCCGTGAAACAAGTGAAACAGTCAACTTGTGACGAAAGCCTTATAGAGGTTTGGAGTGGTTCCTATCAGCCCCCCGAGAACACCTGGAAGCTGATCTTAGGCCCCTCGTGATTGCAATAATGTGCTGCAAAAATAAAACCAGGTTAGCTGGGCAGATAATATTCCACTGAGTAAAGGCAGAGGCTGATGCCCGAAGCACGGTTCTTTTCACTGTTCTTGACAAAGGTGAGCTTTCTGCGTCAAACTAACTTTCAATCTGTCAATATTGACCTACGAATGGGGTAACAACTCAGGTGAAAAGAAGGACACACGTTCTTATGAGTCAAAGTGGAAAAAGTGTTCGTTGATTCTTTGGGAAAATTGCTACATTTACACACCAGTGAAACATTACTTCTGCTTGTATTCTTTTGACTCGTTCAGGAAACCGAGAGTAAGGTAGAGATTTCCTGATTCATCTCCTCGTGCGCAAAAGTAAAAGGCGCCGGTATATCTAGTAGTTCCTCTTTTGAATCTATGGTTTTATGTTGCTAGTGTCCTGCACTTATGTCAAATACGCTCCTTTTTCTCATACTTCAGCACACACAGAGACACACACCCTTCCCCAACCTCTGCCCTCCAGTCTGAGCCTTGTGAGGCTCTCCTCCCTTCCTCACACCCACGCTTGCACAAGGCCTTCTTTATCAGGGCGGGAGGAGGGGAGCTGTCGAGATGGAAAAAGGGAAAGAAAAAAAAAAGCTCCCACGCTCACACCAAAAGCATCGACAGCTACACTGTGTGTGTGTTAGTCTGTATGTATGCTGTCGTCAAGCTCCATTGATCAGTGGTGCTGCAGCTGGGGGGGGGGGGTGTTGTCCTCAAACGGCCTTTCTGTGGAAACTGAAGTGAGTGAACAGGACAATGATGCCCCAGACGGAAGAGCTCCTCCTGGATGAGGGCTCGGCGCTTTGGCCGCGAAGGAGAGGAGGGACCCCGGGTCACCGGCACAGTTGGTTCGAAGTCAATGGCAGAGTGACAGAACAGGACTGGGCAAAAAGAAAGGAAATGGAAGGAAAGGAAAAGGGAAGGGGATTTTGATTCACTCATTACTGTCTGACCCCCCCGAACGTAGACTGGAAACCGCAGAAACATCCTGTGAGCTCAGTCACAAGGATGCATGTGAATCAATGCTCAATTGCTTGTAAAAAATGAGTCTTCTCTGTTTAAGATTTAAACGGTGGGATCTTTTTTTAGGCAGTGGAGCTCTCAGTCTGGCCAGTTTCCCACGTGGGGCTGATCACACGTGTGCTCCTCTTCCAGCACCTGGAGCTTAAAAAAGGAGAAACACTCAGCAAAACCCAAGTCAGATTACCCAAAGTCACCTCTCTCAGTAGTCTAAGAGCTCTGATACACCAATCCAAACCAAACCAACAAAATGTAACTTAGCAAGAGTCTATGACAGATGAAGCAGAAGTCTATATATTATTAAAGCTGTAAACAAAAACAATGCTTGAGTAATGTTGATTCACGACTGTCTGGGTTCAAATGCGTTACAGAAACATATCTGCAATCTGTAATTCTAAAAGAAATGGTGGGATAAAACCACTTCCGTGGTAGAAGCTTAGTTGTCCTACCCAGAAAAAACTTAAACAAACACTGTAGTGCACATCCACAAATTAAAAAACATGTAGACCCTGCGGAATCGCTTTCATCTCTTGGAACATCTAGGATGTTGCATCAAATCCGGGTAGATGTTTGTTGGTCAAGTAAATCTTTAAAAAATTGGGAAAATTGCTTTGGTCACATTTCCATCAAGTGTATTAGTTCTTTTTGTGCATATCGTAGGGGTCAGCCCACGTTTTACCATTTGTGCAATTTCTTTCTTACTCGAACATTCAACATCCCCGTTTATAAGTGCAAGAAGAACCCAGCTACTGACAAACACCACTTGACGCTTTATACAGGGCAGAACTTCAACCCACAAAACAGCTGTAATCTGAACTGTTTTAAGAAAGGACTTATTTCCACATGCGATTTCCTTTAGTAGTAACCGTGTTTAACAGCTGTGATCCAAGGATTTGGGGCAGCAGTTAATTCACAGGACAGAAAAAAACAAAAAACATCCAGCTGTCCAACCATCAGGACCGTTTGTGAGAATGAATCACAAACCCTTTAAGATGTACGGAGCCACGCTGTCCTTACTTTATGTCTGAGACATTCCTCCACTGACACAGGAACGTAAAGCACGCAGTGGCTTCACCTGTTTATTTTCAATCCAGAGTAGTTTTCGAAATTATTCCAAATGCACCCCGCTCGCTCTCTGGTGGGTCTCCCCTCTCGTATATTTTCACTAGCTGCACCCCCAGGACGAGACCAAATATTTCAATTCTAAACTAGAGAGTCTCCCACACTTAATGTTTGAAAAGATGCCAAAAAAAAACAACCCGAAAAAATACAAACACTGTCCCCAATTTGGGCGCCACATTAATGAAAGACTACACAAGGACGGCGACAATGCGCTGCATGGAAAATAAACAGCCAAGACCCAAAAAACATGCTGGCTCCTGCAAGCAGGATATTTAAAGCAACGGCAACCCTATAAGGCATCTACAAGTGATTTCCAGTGTTAATGAAGGTAAATAGAGCATACTGTATTAAACTGTAAAGACTTTAAAGCAATAAAGGGATGAAAAGATTACTAGATGAAATACAACTTCCTTATTCAAAGAAATTTAAAAGAAAACAGACGTCACATGTCCGAATGACAACCGATCTTTTTGAAAATCCCGCAGCTTTACGCCAAAGACGTTCTAACCACCTCAAAACCCAGTAATGCCGTTAAAATTGCGGTTAATCTGTGAAAATAAGACCCCCCCTTATGATCTCTGAGCCGTCGGCCACATCAAAGCCCCACCAGAAACACAAAGCCCGTCATTAAGACCCATCCTTCACGGAGCATACTTGACCTGCCTTCAACTCCCATAATTCACCGCTGCACCTCATACCTTTAACTCCCCCAAAAAATGTAATAAAATAAAAAGAAGAAGCCTGACACTCAAAACAGCAACACTTAAAACCACGCACTTGACTGACAGTCATGCATAACAATGGAAGTATGTGGTTGCATAATAGTGTTGTTGTCACACACACACACACACACACACACACACACACACGTACTGACTCACAGGAGGGCTTGTTTATATGTAAACATAAAGAAATGGAAATTTCATGATGGAAGCGCTCTTGGGGATGACATAGGGATAACTAAAAGAAAGCTCAAATAAAAAACAGCTTCACTTTAGTTGTGGGCCCCAAACGCTTTATGCTGACCGGGCAGGAGTACACACCCTGCAGGACATCGAGTTTTTATATTTCAGAACAGGACCGCGTGCGTCTGATCGAGGAGGGCTCCAAAACTCGGCATTTGGAGGGAGGGGGAAAAAAAACAAAAAAAAGAGAGATAACCGGATCTAATGGCTTCCATGCCAGAGCATCCCAGGCTCAAATCTGAAGAGTTTTCATTTTGATTGTAGAGACAAACTAGAACTTTTTTTGCTCTCCCTGGAAGAAATGTCCACGTCTTTCTGCCAGATGAAAATCACTTCCGGACAAACAGCGGGGGGGGGCCGGCCTGCATCGATTAGGGCAGCGACCCGGCCGGCAAAGACTATTTTGGAGCCGTGTGACTGTCGAATTACACGTGGTCGCTCGCACGCACGCGTTGAAAGCCACAAGCTGTGTGTTTCTGGCGTGGTATGGAAGCCATTAGATCCGGTGATCAGCCCTGACAACAGCGCGGGGTTGAAAGGTCGGCGGCCTGGTGGGAGCGGAGGCCCGGGAGATTGATCCATCAATGTCTCCGGAGCCAAAAGAAAAAGAAAAAAGCCGCATGAATGCGGGCTCTTTCATCCCACGCACCAACGTGCTTCCACGCGGGTGAAACATTAACGATTCGGCCCGCGCTTAATGGCCCTGCTCGCCTTTCCGACATCTGGCTGCGGCCCTGGAGCAGCTTCGGGTCTAAATGGAATCGCGGCGGTGCATATTGTCACTTGTTTACCATCAAAGCGCTCGGCTTTTCACTCCGAGCCCCTTACGTGGGCATGGGTTCAGCTGTTTTTTATGGGGTCATTGCGATCACGCTGGGGAAAGCCGGAGTCAGATTTTGGTGTTAATCGCACTACTGTTGCGGGCTTTTTTTTATCTGGGTGAAGGAAAAGTTCGGCATGTGGCGAATGCCATGCTTCCCTTAACTTTTTAATGCCGAGCCCAACTCAAATTGTGAGAATATATCTATTAACAGGAAATTCCCAGTATCCCCTAAAATGCTCAATTTCCACGCATTCCAGGCTTCTTGCAGGATGACAGCTTTATTTCTGGTTCTATATAATGTCAGCAAAGAAACCGAGTTTAGCACAACCGAGCACAACTTGTCCTTTAAAATAAACAACAACCACTTCGGCAAACGGGCCTCTAGCACCCTTTATGTTTTTAGCAGCTAGTTTCTTGCTCCATAGGCCATGAACACCAAGAACATAATTTCTTTTTCTTGACACAACAGCACACGTGCCAGAGGTGGCAGGATTCTCCATCTCGGGTAAGCTACTGTGCACTAGCTTTGCCTCATTTGGCCGATAACAGTCACAATGTCAAAAATTCCATTGGGATGGTTTTGTGCGTTCCTCAAGAAAACACTCGGGTGGCAAGAAACCAAATAAGATGCCAAGAAATGCCAAAGGATTGCTTTAGGATGCTTTAGGATGGTGAAGGCCGAACCCAGCAGAGTTGAACATCTACCAAAAGTGGAATATATCTGAACCTAGCTGTAGTGTTAAGAGCTTCCTGACCCATTTATCTCTCCATCCACTTATTCTTTATTCATCAGCCTACAGCTGAATTAACTGAGGGACTACCCAAACTGCTTTCTAGCTTCGATCAACTTAGCTTTCCCCCTTTTTCTTCCTTTTTTTGCAAAAGCTTTAGGGATGACACGTTCTGCCTTGCTCTTTCCTCATCATTTCCATTTTTTTTTATCCTCCTTAATCCTGTATTTCCCTCCCTTTCTAGGTTTTTTCCATCTTTCCGACCACTCGCTCTTGCATCTCTTCCCATTACACGCCGACTCCCTCACATTTCTTTCCTTAAAGTTTTCTATGATCCATTGTGTCAAATTACTGAGGCTTTTCTTTCAAATAAAGCTTGGTCTCTAAAGAAATGTTTTTTCAAACACATATGCGCTCAATATTGACCAGAAAGACGTCAAATTCAAAGCAAACATATCTCCTGACACCAACCACCTCCCCCCCATATTTTGGCTTTCCACACTGAGGTTCAGAGGAGAGCCAGAGAAGGAAGAGGGCCACAGGACAAAGCGGGATCTGTGTCAATTTAGACCTTCCTCTGTAGTAGTCCTGACAGGATAGCCATAAAAATCAGACCACACTGCATGTTGGAATGTGTTTGTGCGTGCAGGCAATTCTGGACAGTCTTTGGTCTGGGGCATAACTTTATTGCAATAAACTGTAAAGACATAAACACTGAGGCACAGAAATGGACACAAATCGTGTTTGTGTGAAGTGTACTTCGTCTTACATAACAGCTTGGAAATAGATTCCTATTCTAAGCCACTAATAAGTGCCTGTTCAGGATATGAATTGTGATCAAAAGGTTTAAATAATAAGAAAACAAGCTCAATAACCTGAGATCTTAAAATCTAAAACCTGTATCCAATCACATGTTAATGGTATTACCACCTCGTGATGGTTCAAACGTGGGTTTTTCCTTATTATTTAGTGGTAAACTTAAAAGCCACCATCTTTGTGAGTCACGCTCTGTTACATCGCCCTTTCCTTTACACCCGCTTCGATGTCGGGCCAATCTTTGTCTTTATCTATTGTAAATTAAATAAATCATTCTAGTTTTAGCTTATGCACATCTCTTGATGATGACATTATCCCTTCCATCTATTCCCTTTTATCGTATCCATACAACAACAACAAAAACAGTGACAAAAAAGATGCGTTCTAAAGCTTCTTTGTATAGTCATCTATATATAAATATATATATATCACTATCACTGCGAGATCAGAAGAGGAAAACACCTAAGAAAGTGCTAAAATTGTCCTCAATCATCAAGATGCTTGATCTGAGTTAACATGGTGTGTGTTTGTGTGTCTGTGCGTGTGAATGCGTTGCTCCCCTGTTGAGAGGGCAGAGGGAGGAGTGTTCTGAAAACTCAGAACGTCTGACGAAAACAATAACAACTGCTGCAGCCTCAGGTCAGGACTTCTTCACCCAACACACACACAAACTAACACAGGTATGATCTATGTAACTTTAAGTCCACTTTTCCTATGAGGCGTACACACACAGACTACAGTAATCTTTTCACACTGGTTGGCTTCTTTCCTTACAAACCCACTCACTGCATTTATAAGGGCATGAAAATGAGGGAGGGACGTTTTGTAGGTGAGGATTTTTTGGCCGGTCCCCACATTGAGCTGTCTGACAGTTATAAATGGGCTTTGCTTTCTATTATACAATGAGAGGTCACTATCATCTTTACGTTTGTGTTGTGGTTTGCATATAAAAGTGAGAGCATGGGTGTGTCCCCACAAACTTTGAATGTGTGTGTGTGTGTGAGTGGAAAACCTCCAGACGTAGCCTAAAACAAACAGCTAAAGGCTCCACAGATCAGAGATAGATGCATTCCAATCCCACCCGACACGCACGCACTCTCACACACACACACACACACACTCTCACACACACACACACACACACACACTGGCACGCACATGCTTACAGCTTCCCCAGCAGCCCGTTCCTGCAACATTTTTTGGGGAATTTCATAAGCATTTCATGTGATTCAGTGATTCAGCTTAGATTTTCCTTTTATCTTTCAAGAATTCAAACGTCCCGTTTTAAATGTATCTGTAAACGTCTCGCCTGGCTTGCAATATAACATATCAAGACAGATAAATTCATATACATCTCTTGACACCAAGTTACCACATTACCAGAGGAATTTAATCAGTTTCATCTGGTTTTTAACGACTGCTTGACTTTGAATTGAAATGAATTGAAGAAAAACGCATTTAGATTTTTTAAAATATCTTATAAACTTGAGTTTGTCAAGCTAAAAGCTGAAAGAGTCTAACATATGGCCAAATATTTAGTTTGACTGGTTTATTTAGATGTCTTTAAAGTGAAGATTATTCTCTTGCCTTGGCTAAGTTTTATCAATATTCGGGAAACTTTGTTGAGTTTGTATTGAGACTTCTGAATTTCCCCATTCTACATTTCTTATTCAGAGCTAGCGTAACGGCAATGAAAAGCCTTTAGATTATTTGTGTAGACAAAAAGCTTTCCGCATTTGGCTTTCTCTCTCTGAAACCTAAAAAAAAAAGAAGTGCACGCAAACATTCGAGAAGCAATAAGTGGTTAACTTTTCCCTTATAAATGGCTTAACATGATCAAATTAGGATCCAATTTGACATGAGTGCTCCATTTTCCATCCGGTTACTGATGCAGAACTCAACATAAATTGCTGGAAACATTCTTTCTGTCTCCATCATCAGTATGCTGTATGGTGTGCTATGCTGTTTCACAACATATGTTTTTTGTTAAGGAGGACAGTTAGAAAAGCAAGGCAGCAGTCATGGAAACACACACACACACACAAACACACACACACACACACAGTAAGGACAATAGCATCTCTATCTGAAGAGATCCTCATCTACCCCCTGCTGTGCAGATTGCTACTGCAGGCTACCTTTACAGGAATGCAGGCGGAAAACACACAAACACACACACATACACACACACATACGACTGTTTACCAAACCAAGACAGCTGGCTGCATGCCGTCCACCAAATGTCAAAACATTCTTCTGTGAAACCTCAACGTTTCTGGTGCCGTCGGCGGCCATGCTGGAGAGAAAGAGGTTCTGGGCAAATCCGACTCGTAATGTTTTCAAACCTCTTCAGCCGGACTGCACAAACACAAGACAGGCCGTGCCATTTCTGGCAAGGAATGAAGGAGAGATTTCCCTTTTCAACACAAACAGAAAACTAGTTCTTTCAAACACTAACGGGCAACGGCCTTTGTAGCAACACCAAATGAGTCACCGTTTGAACATCGGCCCCGAAGATGCTGTAAAATCCCACAGCTACTTCATTTTCACAACGAGGATATTTGAAAAGTGTCTCTAGACAGTGATGAACCCAAATAGTGATGGTTTAAAGATGTTGTAAGAATAAGAAATCCATTGTCACAGCAATGAAATCATCACACAAAGCATTAAGAAAAACAGAAGTCCATTTATAGAATCCAACTACCAGCAAAGATATGACCAGAAATTCTGTAAAAAGATCCCCTGACCCAGAGACTCTGAGTTGCTCTGTTAAGTGGAACACTTTTGGTTTTGGCTAATGGGCAGACTGCTGGTGGGCTGACAGAGAGGAGATGGAAGATACTGCTGGACCACGAGGAAAGTACTTAAAAAACATGACAGTCTTCAGCTCCTGAAGAGGAACTTGTTTCTGTATTCTGGACATAAGATATTGTTTGAAAAAGAGTCAAAATTTCCCACTTATTTTACATCCAGAAAACTCCTACAATAAAATCAAGAGTGAACGTATCAGTTCAGGCGGATCACTTGAGAAAGAGGGATTTTTACATAAACAGAAAGGAGGAAATCCAACCGTTAAAATCCATCCCGTCCAATGGATGACTCTGGGCCACACTGCCGTCGGAATGGGGAAATGTCCCCTACCCAAGTCTCACAGTAGATCATAAAAGCGAGCATGAAAATGAGCCGACAGCTCCGTAAGAGCTGCTCTGTCACACAGGACAATGGCAGGAACTCAGCACTTACTAATCATAACCACATCTGACACCAGACACAAATACACTTAAAACCATCACAAAGCACATGTGAACGGACAAGTTGTGTGGCTTTGCATGGCAGACAACTGTAAAACGTGTCTTTACAGCAATAAGACGCACACAAAGCACACTCTATTGGCTTCAAAGATCAAAAAGCTCACATCTAAGGATTTTACATTTGTGTCATTAATTATCCATGTGCTGCATGTACTTGTATTTCAGTCTTTGATGGTTTCAAAACTCAAAAATTTGATTTGAGGTAAACAAGTAAAAGCACTGGGAATTCAGAAGTGCAATGGAATTACTGCCAGGCAACAAAAAAAAAGTTCCATTTCATTTTCATTATTAGGCATTCAGGACATGTGCCCAGGTCTTTATGGGAGTTCATTCAAGAAGGCTTCCAAAAACAAAAGATAAAGTCTCTGCATTCTCTGCATGTTTTAGTAATACTGTGCACTTCCTGCCCTATCAGGCCTATCGAGAGTATTTTAAGCCAATTCAGAAGATGGAATCTCTTTCAGATCGGTTTGTAGACCATTTTACCAAATGACTTTGACTAAAAAGATGTCCCTTTTTCCCTTTTCAGTAAATCACATAAGCCAAACAGAGGGTGCGCGCCAGGTCACTGTCTGTTTGCAGACAACAAGCCAGCTTCTTGAAACAAGCTGAACAACAAGATGACGCCCCCGTTGACCAATGGTACTTCTACTAGTACTATTAGCGTGACTCGGCTCGACTCCACTCATATGTTTTGCATTCCACGGGGTGCTAGCGACTCCTAGCAGTTAGAACTTTAGCACCATCTTGGCTGACTCAACCTGATAACAGACTGCAGGCCACTGCATGGCCACTGACTGGACACGGAGTCCCGTGACTGGATGAATCACGACAGCAAACCCTTCTAAAGAACACCCCCATTTTAAAATCGGCGACAAGCAGGCCATTTCTTTATTTCTCTGACCATCACTGTAGTTAATGGCCACACTGGAACCAACACCAAAGCATGACCAAGAGGTCCGGCCGGTATATCATCGCGATCTTCGGTTGTTCCGTGGTGCTTATGACACACATATATTGACACCAAGGTTATCTTGACCCGTCTTGCTGTTAAAACCTCACTCGTAATGAAAACAGCCTAAACCGAGGTAAGGGCGCGTACAGGCCAGTAGAGCCGAGTAGACACTAATGACAAAGGGCCATAAAGATGCAAGAAGCAAGGTCCCAGATGCCGGCTTGTTTCACTTCTGGTGTTACTTCCCTTCCCACCAATCCCAGTTTAAGAGGTACGAATACAACTCCCTCAATGAAATTCTCATAAGCCACATGCTAGGAATTGTTAAGGTGATATAACGACTTGTAAGCTAATGAATGATGATGTGTGATAACAACGTACAACACTGCTTTGCATTACCCAAAATAAATACCACCAACAGACTATAGCCCGCTTGTGCCTTAGAAAATCAAGTCTTCTTGCTGGCAGTTGGATATAGTCTTTAACAGTTTGTTAAAGGGCACATGACCATGCTTAAAGCTTAGAAAACTTTAAATAAAATGACATATTGTGCAAGTATTGCCCTCTATACCTCTATAATCTGGAAACCTTCATGGGCAAAAGTGGGACACACTCTACAGAGTAACTTTCCATAAACTCACTCATGTATTAGGTGATCACAAATACAAAATGCCGGTGGTCGTGTCGAGTAAAGTGAACGGAAATAGCACACTTAGCAAGGCACTTAGTAAGGAAACTCACACAAACACTGACTTCTACTTGTGGAAAATTGCATCTGTTTACCAGTGGCTGGGCATACAAATCTAGCTTCCACTGGGAGCAATTCAGAATATTTCAGCACCAATTAGTAATGTCAGATACAATAATAATAATAAAAAAAACAAGTTGTGTTAGTCAAAACATCCAGAATTTCCACCAGCTTTCTGGATGTTACCAGTCTGTCAAAATTCCCACATATAACCCGTAGTAAATGCATTAGGGGGCAGTGTTTCCATAACTGGACTAAGTCTGGAGTAACAACTTGTTTTCCAATTATCATCAAATGTCTTCATTTTATGTTCCCTTAATCCAATACCATTTATCCAAAAGCCTTTTCTCTTTGTATCCTAAATCCATCGTTTTAAGATTTATTTTGATTCACTTCTTCTCCCAAAAAGAGTGCTGAAGGGTCAATAGATTGTAAATGTTTAAAAGGACTAAAGAGCTTAGCTGGTGAATCACTGACTAACTAGCTGAACAGTTAAAACCTTGAACTCACCTTTTTTTGGGGTTTTACAGCTGATCCCCCACTGCTAGGAGCAAGTGCTCCATTCTAGGAATTGTGTGCAAAAATCTTCATACCCCATGAGCGCACCCACACACCCAGACACACACACACACACACACACTCCACAGTAGTAATTAGTTATGCTCTTGGTGGAATGTTGACCAAATGGCTTATATCCCTCTGCTGTCTGTGGCTACTACAGCTGCCCCTCCCCCTCCAACAGGGGTGCACACTCTCAAAGGGCTGCACACACCCTCACCCAAGTCTTCAAAACACGGCCATCCTGAAAGCAAAGGGGCAACTGGCACTCTTAGTCTCCCTCATGTGCACAACAGCCAGGGAAATGCACACAAACTTACACTTTGCAGACGCACACTGTTTTGCACCACATATACACATGTACTATTCTTTTTTTTTCTTCAGTGAGAGGCTTTTCATGGATGCATTTTCTGGTTGAATAAAATAAAAAATGGATGTTCTTTGCGCTCCAGGTCTATGAGATTACCTGGTCAGAGACTGAGAATGGCAGATGTGTGACAAAAGTTGGGAGCAGTCGTTAGGGCAATGAAAACAAGCGCAAAGGAAAAAAAAAAGACTATTCCACGTGTATTTGTGTGTTCAAGCAGATATACCTGAGTTTAAGTATCTCGGGGTCTTGTTCGTGAGCAGGGACATAAAGGAGAAGAAGACTGACAAACAACTGAGGCGGTGTCTGCTTCACTTTTCGACTTAGTTGGCAATTTACTGGTAGATCCGCGTTCCAAACCTTACCTCTGGCCATCGGCTGAGGATTCACGAATGGATGAAATCGTAAACACAAGCTAAGAAAATGAGCCTCCTCTGAGGGGTGAGTTGAGGAGATTGTAAAGTAGCCTGCTGAGGTGGTTCTGGTCTGGATGTGTTTTGAACACCTCCCTGGGGAGGTTTTTTTCTTCTTTTTTTTTTCATGTTTTATGCCGAAGAGGCCGGGAGAGATTTTATCTTTCAGTTATATTGGGAACAAGTGGGCAAGATCTCTCCAGATGGATGGATGCAAGGGAGGAAGGCTGACAGTTACATCACAAGTGTGTCATTTTGTTTTGCTTTTCAGCTAATTCATGTTTTGGGGGATGAGAGAGGGGCTATTTCTAATTTGATCCTTCGAAACCCAGATTTGTTTCACATTTTCAATTCACAGCGAGCCACATCAGTGGGTGCCCCCAGCACAATAATGTTAACCGTAAAACTCCCAAAACTCTTCCACATACCTCCCATGCACACTCTCTTTGTCTACATCCTCAATCGTTAAGAAAACAAAACACCCAAGATGCTTCTGTGCTCCTACTTTATCCTGTCCGGCAGAGAGACTGGACACAAAACAGCTACAGAGCACAGTTTGATTTTTATCTCCCTCAGCCGTGCCGGTCACATTTTCCCAGGGGCTGAGTCCCTATGTGTGTGCGTTTCCAGATGGCTGAGCCAAGCTATTCCACTCCCCGGGATGGTGCATCTAGAATCCCACCGACTTTTACGCCACGGCAGCGGCTTCCCAACAGAGCGGGGCGGGAGGAGAACGGAAAAGCAGAGACAATCTCACACACGCTCGGACCACCCCCAGCAGAACACACACTAATAATGACCTGCGTGCAAAGACGCTCTCCAAGTTTTCCTGCGGTCCGAACAACTCACGTGGTGCGAAAGCACCGGAGGAGGCAGGGAGGAACAGTTGCCTAAAATAAAAAAAAAAGTCAAAAAAAGCACATGCAACGTGACAAACAAACTGAAATTCTGAGAATGTCGCTTCAGAGAATCGCCATCTTTCATTGCAAGGATTCCCACGTCCCACCAAACACCCCCACTGGATCATTTCTGTCCCCGACCCCAGCCATCTGAAGTGGTTTTAGTCATCCGTCAACACATGGGTGTTTCGCCCTCCAGGAGCTGACTGAACAGGGACGTAAACAGAGCCTCTTTACGCGTCGGGGAACCCCTTTTAGCAGCTCTTTGGGGAGGGTAGCGGTAGTGTGTGTGTGGAGAGGGGGGGTGACCTTTGACCTGCAGTTTTGAGACCACAAACGCCGCGTTCGATTAAGCAGAGCTTCTCGCTCATAGATAGTGACAGCTGACAAACTTCAGCAAGCACCGGATATTTGCTTTAGCTCTGGACAATAACCTTTTATCATCTGCAGAAAATCAGGGGGAAGAGAAGAAGAGTGGCCCCTTCGAACCTGCCCATGCACAAACCAAAGGGACCACAACTGTTGAGCTGTTTTAGACTATTCTGCAGAACACAACAAAAGTCACACATATCTTAAACTTCTTTAACAGTTTGACTTGCGTCAAAACTATCTTTACATCCAAAATAATTCATTCATACTTCGAATATTAAATGGAGACCAGAATAAAATAATTGCAATACACTTTGAGGCCGTTTTAGACCGTGTCATTAAAATGTGTTAAAGACAAGGTGTTAATGGGAAAGTCCACTCACTTTAGTGATGATGAGGGGCTCGCCGTGCTCGAGACCTCCTTTCAACGTGAACCCCCAGGGTGCACCCCCGCTCAACTGGACCTGAATGTGGTGGAAAGAGACGAGCTGCTCAACTGTTTCCATTCTCTCCGGCCGGTCCGTTTACCTTCTTCTCTCTCAGGCTCGGAGCCGGGCGGCGTCGCTGCTAGCTTATCGACGCCGGTAGCGGTACCCGGGACTCTCCATCACCGCTATAGCATCAACAACGAATGGAAGGTGGAGGGACGGAATGAGAGAAAGGAAGAGGGGGAGGGCAAAAACTTCCTGCCAACGCTAAGTTAGGTGGAGTTACGGCGACGACGTTTCGCACTTCCGGTCGAGTTATCGCCTAAAAGCAAACTTTAACATGTCTTATCGCTCCTCTCACTTTTGAGACGCGGTCAAATAGTCATTTGTGCTCGTTTCGTATGGTATAATTAGCTTATTTTAGTTTTATCTCCCAAAATCATACTTTACGGATGTTTTATTTTGAGACCTAAATAAACTACTTCCTGTAGTGCTTCCGTGAAGTAGACGGAGTAACAAAACTTAGGGAAAAGTTTTTTCCCAAAAGAGGCAAGCGTCCCCTCCCACTATTCGAACAGGGGGATGTGATTGACAACTCTGTGACCCAATAGCAAGGAGTCTCTGACGAGCAGTATCCAATCAAATGAGCCAGGAGGCAAAGACAGCTGTGCGATAACATTAGGCGGTTAGAACGGGTAAAAACAATAACCGAAGTCATTTCTCTAACTCGTGGCTCGTTAGTTTGGCAGTCCAGTTACGCCTAAGAGCTTATGAACACTCATTAAGAGATGGCTGTTATTTTCACATTTACTTCGGTTGGCTGCATGACAGCAATGCAGTATCCCCAAATTATTTCGAATGAACTGAAGTAGCCACCAGTATGCAATCGTCATTTTCTAAAGACCTCAAACTCCTTTGCCTTACCATAATTAATAAAATGTTCATTAAAATGGCCAAGTTTAAAAGAATACATCTGATCCACTCATACATTGTTCCTTTTTTAATCTTGTATAAGCCCTACAAAATGCTTTACACCTGTTTTTCATTCACAGACACTATACATAACTTATTACCATATGAAAACATAATACATCACTTTGTGTCCACAGTCACTCACAGATAACAAAAGAGGCTATGTAGGGTTTAATGTCACGATCAAGGACAATTTGCCACATGGGCATAGAGGGAATCAAACTGGCAACTAAATCAGCTGAGCTAGAGCACTTTAAAAGTAAGTTATGGTCCGTTAAGCAAATCAGAAAAAGGAATATATCAGTCTGGTTGATAGTAACATACAAGATAATTCCATGGGAGCAGTTGAAATGCACTTTAAGAGCCGCATACATTTTCTTTCCTGGTCAGATCGAGAAGGAATTAGCCCATCTCTCATCATTTTGCCCCCAAACCATCATATTTCTCATGATTAAGTGTAAAGTGAAGAATGTTTAAGCTGACAGTGCACCACGCTGACGCTTCCCAGACCTACACCAGCACCTTCAAGTACATCTGCACACAGGCCAAGAACAACACTCGCAATCACGTCCCACACATTTCTGAAAAGCACCATATTAAGACGCATTCAAACAAGAAAACATGCCGCGCACAGACCGTTACGCAAGCCTGACACAATACATCTTTGTCGTGCCTCTCCAGTCATAATCGGCTACAATAACACAGTTAAGAAAAAAATACTGTAAAATGAAGTACAAGTATTGTAATTTTGGAAATGTGCTTGCTGTTGTTTCTCACTTGTTGTATTGATTGGAATGCAGCATTTTCCAAAAGGCTGCTGCTTTAAAATCTTATTGATATGCTCTCCAAAATGTTTGATGACCCTTTGTTTGGTTTTTGGGGGGTTAAGGGTTTGGATATTCAAATCCCACTAATGGGTTATCTGAATGCAACTTTAAGAAACTTCTGTTTATTCATAGAAATTGTACAAGCATACTTGTCAAAACCCTAAGAAAAACCTTGCTTTTGTTTTTTTGTTTGGTTTAAAGATTACTTTTTTTCCCCAAATTGTATCTTGCTTTAATGTTCCCTTTCTCCATTTTAAATAGTCGGCAAAAACTTTCACAAACATACCAAGATCTTAAATTGGTGTTAGGCCAAAGTTCTTGTGTAGTAACTCAAGGCTGAACTATTTTTGATGGATCTCTTGTTCGGCTCTGGCTGCCTGATGCCATCTGAAGTTTTCCCACACTCGCCGCAGACTGAAATGATCGGGATCACAGATAATCGCTGCTGCAGAATTCCACCACATCACAGTGCCACTTCACAGAACATGCGCATGCGAGACTGAGTCACTATCTTTGTGTACCTCACAAGAAAGACTGTGCTGCGTAGAGGAGATAGAGAATAGAAGAGAAAGGAGGACAGAGTTGAACAAGCCCAGACATCTCACTTCTCATCAAGACCACAAGGATTTTGTTTGGGTCAGGGCCTTCTCAACCCTCTGAGAGCCTAAACTATGGTATTTGGCTCGGTAGCTGGGGCTGCTTTCATGTGAGATCAAGTTAAGAGGGGGAAAAAAACAACAATGATAGAGGCTGTATCGTTCATTCTTTCCATTTTAGACCCCCCTCGCCAAAAGAAAAGTCAAAAGTCAAAAGGCTTCCAATTATAGAAAACTCGTACAAACACTGTATCAACACACTGAAATTGGACTTTTCAAATATAGTCAAGATGGTAGTAGCTTTAAACAAAAAGTACACCGCAATGCAAGAAGCCATGCCCGGACCAAAAAAAGAAGTTGAGGCTCAGTGATACATCTTTGTGCCACTAGGTGGCGCCAAAAGCAGAGGGACAGGCTAATATGAGTATTTGTGGTTGACAAATTTGGGAGGGACTGTTTATAAGTTAAAGTAAATTGGCTTTTAGCATATGACAGTGAAATATCTACAAACCAAACTCTTGTGGAATCTCAAAACAATTCAGTTTGTTTTGTTTTGGCCTCAATAAGTTTATTGTCACATGACATTTTGATTAAGCATTTTGTATATTGAGCTGTTTCAGTGTTGGCTGGTAAAAATAAACATTTTACTTTAAGTTGTGGTTCTAAGGCTTTATTTCATTCGGTTGTTCATCAGTTCATAAACAAAACATCCACTTTCAAACAAGCTGAAGATAAAGGAGATCTCCAAATCCATCTCCTTTACTGATGTATCATTCAGTATCTCTCGGTTAAACAACACAAATCCCATTCTTAAAGACCTTCAACTGATATTTATCTCTTTAGTTATTCAATGTAGTTTCCATACTGCTGATCATTGCCCTTCATTTGTTTTTTTTGTTTTTTACTAACTAGCAAACAATCTTTTCCAGCAGGTTCCAACCTGCTATTGGCTGAAGTGGCATGACTTAAACATTACATACATAAGACAATCACTATCTGAAAGTTAAGTTAAGAAATTAAAACTATTAAATTCAGCAAAGGCCTTGGAAATAAACCTGGATCAACATGCGGTCCATCCACTCACCAGTGAGGCCCGGTCAGCAGAGGAGGGCTGGCTTTCAGAGGGTATAACCACACTGAAGGAAATAGGAAGAAAACGCTGAGGTTTGCCACGACCAACATGACTGAGGCAGTGTGGGATTATCTGGGCAGAAAACAAAACAAATGACAACCAATATCTGAAGATGGTCTGTGGGGGGTGAGGAATGCAAGAGGTCATTTCAGTTATGGATCTTTCACGATCATTGTAATGCAAAGAAACACTTTTTTCCCCTTATTTCCACGTTTTGCTGTTGAAAATAAGTTAAAAAAAAACTCACATATAGGCCCACACAATCGAGATTAAACTCGCGTCACAATGTAGAAGTGTAGAAGAAGGACTAAAAGTAGGCTACGGACAAATGGTGTTGGGCTTGCATGATTAACCACTCTGGTGCGCGTATTTTTACGCACCCCTCATGGGGCTTTCTCTGCGCTCCCGTTGGCTGCTTCCCGACATCCCACGAGCCTTAATTGGCACCGTCAATTTGAGCAGGAAACGTCCAAAATGGTTTGCCGTCAGGTGCGCCCGTAAGTCACGCCCTGCGCCGTGAGGAGGATGGTTGCCAACTATAGCCTCGCTGGTGGAGCTCGCTAGCACCAGAGGTTTTTTATAACCAACATGAGGGCGACCCGCGCCAAGCCAAGCTTACTGAGTGTCTGCGCTCTGACCTGTCTGATCTACCTGCTGTGCTCCACCTGCACCGGGGTGGGAGCCGGGCGCAAGATGGCCTCCTCCCGTCACCCCACCTTGAGGCGCGGCCGGCGGAGTCACCAGGGCGCCAGGCACAGGGGAGCGCACCACCGTCCGCTCACGGACGAGCAGAAAGCCGACCAGAACCTGCAGTTCATGCTCAGCCTGTACCGCAGCGCGGCCGAACCCGACGGCAGGCCCAAACAGCACCGGAAGTTCGGCTCCAACACCGTGCGCCTGCTGAGACCGGCCGCGTCCTCGGTGCACTACCTGCCCGCTCCAGGAGGTGAAGGAGTCCATTCCGACCTCGCTTTTTTCCCCACCCGTTTGGTATTTAAGTCACAACAGTGGACGACTGGACAAAGGTTTTTCAGCCTCCACTTGAATCTTTACACGTTAATAGGAAGCCAAAAAAAAAAAAAAAAACATGCGCAAGCATCAAACTACATTTATAAAATTCTATTGAGCTTAAAAGCCAATATGGTATCGGTCCCTTTTTGTTCTTCAACACACTCCTAGACGAGCTTTCTTGTCATTTCTTTAAGCAGGCCTTTTCCTTGGGGATGGATAAACAGGATTATTGTTGAAAAGCTCTTTTCTTCAGCCCTTTTCTCAATTCTCTGTCAAGATGTTTTGGTTCAGGATCTAAGCAAGATTTATCACTCCACCACCACCCATTATGGGTTCAGTTTCTGCTCTGGGGGTGGTTAATCCTTCCATCAGACCTTTGGCCATTGATTTCCTTCCACTTCTTGTTTCATTTGGCATTCCTCTGGCTTTTTGTCCTCGTTTCCCCTCTCTTAAAAAAATGGCTTCTCGGTTCATTTCTAAATCTGGAAGTATTTCTCAGCTCCCGCTGATGTCTGTCAAACTGCATCATGTTTGGTATTTTGTAGCTGGTTCTTTAAAAAAAAAAATCAAATAAAATGCAGAACAAGTTCTGACTTTGTGGCAGACTGTTAAAAACTGGTCCTTAAGGCTTGGCCCTCCTGTTTGGAAGACGTTTTTTTCTTATTTTATTTTGTTTGGGACTTGTAGAAGACTTCTAGATGACGTCCAACACTACAGTTTGAGTTGGATCACTACCCACAGAAAAAGGACGTATAACTTGTGAACAGTTATGTGTAAATCCCATGTAAACCCTCCTCTGAAAGAGTCAAAGCGAGGGGAAAATGACTAACGAATCTCCTCTGTTCCACAGACCTCTGCTACACCTTTACGGTGCAGTACAAACTGGACACTCTCCCCTCGGAGCAGCTGGTCCGAGCCTCCTTCGTCCACCTGCGCTCCTCCCCCTACGCCTCCTCTCCGCCGCCACCGCCGCGCACCCACCAGGCCGCGGAGCCCCCCCGCTGCCGGGCCCAGGTCACCTCGCTGGGCGCGGAGAGCCTGGTCACCCTGGAGCCCCACGAGCGCTGGCTGGAGACGGACATCACCGCCCACATCGGCGCCCACATCCTGCAGGGGAAGGGTCAGGGGGAGGGGGACCACCTGACCCTCACCGCCCAGTACTGGTGCACGGAGCCCGGGCTGGCCGAGGAGGCCGGCGGCGCCTGGTGGTGGTGGACGCCCCATCGGGGGAGGAGACAGTGGAGCAGGGACCCCCACCTGGAAGCCCCCTCTCTCCTCCTGTACCTAGAGGAGGAGAGGGAAGCCAAGGAGTGGATGGGGGACTTGCTGGGCGTGGAGGGGGAGGGCATCATGCGGCGGGTCAGCAGGTGGCACCCGGCCGTCCGCCACCGCCGCAGCTCCGCCCTGGACGGCTCGCCGCCGGACCCCACGGGCGCCTCGGCCGGCGTGCTGAAAAACCTCCCCCCCTCCTTCACCACGTCCCCCTCGTCCTCCGTCGTCCGCGACGCGCCCGGCGCCAAACGCAAAAGCGCCGCGCCCAAGAACCGCTGCAAGCTCCACTCCTTCCGCCTGTCCTTCACAGAGCTGGGCTGGGGCCACTACTTCCTGGCCCCGCCGGTCTACAACCCCCGCTACTGCCAGGGCGACTGCCCCCGCGTGCTGGACTACGGCTACCACTCGCCCAACCACGCCATCATCCAGACGCTCGTCCACGAGATGGGCATCGGGGACGTGCCCCCGCCCTCCTGCGTGCCCTACAAGTACATGCCCATGAGCGTGCTGCTGGTGCACAAGGAGAAGGTGGAGTACCGGGAGCTGGAGGACATGGTGGCCGAGTCCTGCACATGTCGCTGACCGCTCGGGACGGCTCGGATCGGGGGGGCGTTTCTGCGCAAAAAAAGGGAGAAAAAACGAAAAAAAAAAAGGAAAAAAAAAAAAGACGCCGACCCGGGCAGTTTTGAGCGGTCAGACGATTGACCTGGAACTCGGCAGCTAACGACGGTGAGCTCAAGGCCAGAAGGAGGAAGTTTGTTGTTGGTTTCAGATCTTTACATTTCTTGTTAAAGCACTTTAAAGGCAATTACTGTGTGTTCACTTTTTTTTTCTTTTCCTTTTTTTTTTTTTTTT